>JAVRBK010000038.1:7500-17500 GCA_036250285.1 Pyrocoelia pectoralis | reverse complement strand
TTGGACGAACTTTTCGCACACTGGTGCGTCTAAACATGAGGAATGCAAATCTGTAACTACATCTGAAATATCTCCACAATTGCCGATTTGCAGCGGCTTTTCCTATTCCAAGAGGTAGATTTCCAAAGTTTTTGGGTATATACCGGCGCCAAAAGTTTATTATTTGAAGGAATTGGACGAACTTTTCGCACACTGATGCGTCTAAACATGAGGAATGCAAATCTGTAACTACATCTGAAATATCTCCACAATTGCCGATTTGCAGCGGCTTTTCCTATTCCAAGAGGTAGATTTCCAAAGTTTTTGGGTATATACAGGCGCCAAAAGTTTATTATTTGAAGGAATTGGACGAACTTTTCGCACACTGATGCGTCTAAACATGAGGAATGCAAATCTGTAACTACATCTGAAATATCTATACAATTGCCGATTTGCAGCGGCTTTTCCTATTCCAAGAGGTAGATTTCCAAAGTTTTTGGGTATATACCGGCGCCAAAAGTTTATTATTTGAAGGAATTGGACGAACTTTTCGCACACTGATGCGTCTAAACATGAGGAATGCAAATCTGTAACTACATCTGAAATATCTCCACAATTGCCGATTTGCAGCGGCTTTTCCTATTCCAAGAGGTAGATTTCCAAAGTTTTTGGGTATATACAGGCGCCAAAAGTTTATTATTTGAAGGAATTGGACGAACTTTTCGCACACTGATGCGTCTAAACATGAGGAATGCAAATCTGTAACTACATCTGAAATATCTCCACAATTGCCGATTTGCAGCGGCTTTTCCTATTCCAAGAGGTAGATTTCCAAAGTTTTTGGGTATTAACCGGCGCCAAAAGTTTATTATTTGAAGGAATTGGACGAACTTTTCGCACACTGATGCGTCTAAACATGAGGAATGCAAATCTGTAACTACATCTGAAATATCTCCACAATTGCCGATTTGCAGCGGCTTTTCCTATTCCAAGAGGTAGATTTCAAAAGTTTTTGGGTATTAACCGGCGCCAAAATGTTATTATTTGCAGCAAGACCGTGCGCGGCGGTCGTCTCGGTGCAGTTGAACTATACCGTGAGGTAGCGGGCTCCGCTGTCGGTTTAATGCCATCCGCCGACTCCTTTTCTGGCCGCTCGAGCACCGAAGTCCTGCAAGATGTCGAGCAAGCGAGCTCGGCGACCGTCTGGGCGCGAACGGGGCGTTTCCCCGACCGTGCGCGGCGGTCGTCTCGCTCAAGTCGAACCATACAGAGGTAGCAAAGTCGCTGGCTCCGCTGTTGTTTAATGCCATCCGCCGAACCCTTTTATGGCCGCTCGAGCACCGAAGTCCTGCAAGGTGTCGAGCCGTCGAGCTCGGCGAGCGTTGGCGCGCGAACGGGGCGTTTCCCCGACCGTGCGCGGCGGTCGTCTCGCTCAGTCTCAACTATACTATGGTAGCGCGTCGGGGTCGTCGACGCGCCGAGCTCCGCTGTTCTTACGAGCCAGGCGGGCGTTCGAAACGAGCTCCGCTGTTCCGCGTCGGGGCCCGCAAGGCGAGAGACCCGCCCGTCCGCGCCCTCGTGGCCATGCAAAGCAGCGGCCTCCGCTGTTGTTTGGTGTCATCCGCCGACTACTTTTCTGGGCGCTCGAGCACCGAAGTCCTGCAAGATGTCGAGCAGGCGAGCTCGGCGACCGTCTGGGCGCTAACGGGGCGTTTCCCCGACCGTGCGCGGCGGTCGTCTCGCTCAAGTCGAACCATACAGAGGTAGCAAAGTCGCTGGCTCCGCTGTTGTTTAATGCCATCCGCCGAACCCTTTTATGGCCGCTCGAGCACCGAAGTCCTGCAAGGTGTCGAGCCGTCGAGCTCGGCGAGCGTTGGCGCGCGAACGGGGCGTTTCCCCGACCGTGCGCGGCGATCGTCTCGCTCAGTCTCAACTATACTATGGTAGCGCGTCGGGATCGTCGACGCGCCGAGCTCCGCTGTTCTTACGAGCCAGGCGGGCGTTCGAAACGAGCTCCGCTGTTCCGCGTCGGGGCCCGCAAGGCGAGAGACCCGCCCGTCCGCGCCCTCGTGGCCATGCAAAGCAGCGGCCTCCGCTGTTGTTTGGTGTCATCCGCCGACTCCTTTTCTGGCCGCTCGAGCACCGAAGTCCTGCAAGATGTCGAGCAGGCGAGCTCGGCGACCGTCTGGGCGCGAACGGGGCGTTTCCCCGACCGTGCGCGGCGGTCGTCTCGCTCAGTCTCAACTATACTATGGTAGCGCGTCGGGGTCGTCGACGCGCCGAGCTCCGCTGTTCTTACGAGCCAGGCGGGCGTTCGAAACGAGCTCCGCTGTTCCGCGTCGGGGCCCGCAAGGCGAGAGACCCGCCCGTCCGCGCCCTCGTGGCCATGCAAAGCAGCGGCCTCCGCTGTTGTTTGGTGTCATCCGCCGACTACTTTTCTGGGCGCTCGAGCACCGAAGTCCTGCAAGATGTCGAGCAGGCGAGCTCGGCGACCGTCTGGGCGCTAACGGGGCGTTTCCCCGACCGTGCGCGGCGGTCGTCTCGCTCAAGTCGAACCATACAGAGGTAGCAAAGTCGCTGGCTCCGCTGTTGTTTAATGCCATCCGCCGAACCCTTTTATGGCCGCTCGAGCACCGAAGTCCTGCAAGGTGTCGAGCCGTCGAGCTCGGCGAGCGTTGGCGCGCGAACGGGGCGTTTCCCCGACCGTGCGCGGCGATCGTCTCGCTCAGTCTCAACTATACTATGGTAGCGCGTCGGGATCGTCGACGCGCCGAGCTCCGCTGTTCTTACGAGCCAGGCGGGCGTTCGAAACGAGCTCCGCTGTTCCGCGTCGGGGCCCGCAAGGCGAGAGACCCGCCCGTCCGCGCCCTCGTGGCCATGCAAAGCAGCGGCCTCCGCTGTTGTTTGGTGTCATCCGCCGACTCCTTTTCTGGCCGCTCGAGCACCGAAGTCCTGCAAGATGTCGAGCAGGCGAGCTCGGCGACCGTCTGGGCGCGAACGGGGCGTTTCCCCGACCGTGCGCGGCGGTCGTCTCGCTCAGTCTCAACTATACTATGGTAGCGCGTCGGGATCGTCGACGCGCCGAGCTCCGCTGTTCTTACGAGCCAGGCGGGCGTTCGAAACGAGCTCCGCTGTTCCGCGTCGGGGCCCGCAAGGCGAGAGACCCGCCCGTCCGCGCCCTCGTGGCCATGCAAAGCAGCGGGCTCCCCTGTTGTATGGTGTCATCCGCCGACTACTTTTCTGGCCGCTCGAGCACCGAAGTCCTGCAAGATGTCGAGCAGGCGAGCTCGGCGACCGTCTGGGCGCTAACGGGGCGTTTCCCCGACCGTGCGCGGCGGTCGTCTCGCTCAAGTCGAACCATACAGAGGTAGCAAAGTCGCTGGCTCCGCTGTTGTTTAATGCCATCCGCCGAACCCTTTTATGGCCGCTCGAGCACCGAAGTCCTGCAAGGTGTCGAGCCGTCGAGCTCGGCGAGCGTTGGCGCGCGAACGGGGCGTTTCCCCGACCGTGCGCGGCGGTCGTCTCGCTCAGTCTCAACTATACTATGGTAGCGCGTCGGGGTCGTCGACGCGCCGAGCTCCGCTGTTCTTACGAGCCAGGCGGGCGTTCGAAACGAGCTCCGCTGTTCCGCGTCGGGGCCCGCAAGGCGAGAGACCCGCCCGTCCGCGCCCTCGTGGCCATGCAAAGCAGCGGCCTCCGCTGTTGTTTGGTGTCATCCGCCGACTCCTTTTCTGGCCGCTCGAGCACCGAAGTCCTGCAAGATGTCGAGCAGGCGAGCTCGGCGACCGTCTGGGCGCTAACGGGGCGTTTCCCCGACCGTGCGCGGCGGTCGTCTCGCTCAGTCTCAACTATACTATGGTAGCGCGTCGGGGTCGTCGACGCGCCGAGCTCCGCTGTTCTTACGAGCCAGGCGGGCGTTCGAAACGAGCTCCGCTGTTCCGCGTCGGGGCCCGCAAGGCGAGAGACCCGCCCGTCCGCGCCCTCGTGGCCATGCAAAGCAGCGGCCTCCGCTGTTGTTTGGTGTCATCCGCCGACTCCTTTTCTGGCCGCTCGAGCACCGAAGTCCTGCAAGATGTCGAGCAGGCGAGCTCGGCGACCGTCTGGGCGCTAACGGGGCGTTTCCCCGACCGTGCGCGGCGGTCGTCTCGCTCAGTCTCAACTATACTATGGTAGCGCGTCGGGGTCGTCGACGCGCCGAGCTCCGCTGTTCTTACGAGCCAGGCGGGCGTTCGAAACGAGCTCCGCTGTTCCGCGTCGGGGCCCGCAAGGCGAGAGACCCGCCCGTCCGCGCCCTCGTGGCCATGCAAAGCAGCGGCCTCCGCTGTTGTTTGGTGTCATCCGCCGACTCCTTTTCTGGCCGCTCGAGCACCGAAGTCCTGCAAGATGTCGAGCAGGCGAGCTCGGCGACCGTCTGGGCGCTAACGGGGCGTTTCCCCGACCGTGCGCGGCGGTCGTCTCGCTCAGTCTCAACTATACTATGGTAGCGCGTCGGGATCGTCGACGCGCCGAGCTCCGCTGTTCTTACGAGCCAGGCGGGCGTTCGAAACGAGCTCCGCTGTTCCGCGTCGGGGCCCGCAAGGCGAGAGACCCGCCCGTCCGCGCCCTCGTGGCCATGCAAAGCAGCGGCCTCCGCTGTTGTTTGGTGTCATCCGCCGACTCCTTTTCTGGCCGCTCGAGCACCGAAGTCCTGCAAGATGTCGAGCAGGCGAGCTCGGCGACCGTCTGGGCGCGAACGGGGCGTTTCCCCGACCGTGCGCGGCGGTCGTCTCGCTCAGTCTCAACTATACTATGGTAGCGCGTCGGGAACGTCGACGCACCGAGCTCCGCTGTTCTTACGAGCCTGGCGGCGGCTGTTCGGTACGAGCTCCGCTGTTCCGCGTCTGGGCCCGCAAGGCGAGAGACGCGCCCTCGTGGCTTGGCGCAGTCGCCGGCTCCGCTGTCGTTTAATCTCATCCGCCGGGTGCGACAACATGCGTTAGGACAAAGAGAGGAGCTCCGCTTTTGTTTAATGCCATCCGCCGACTCATTTTCGGACGATTGCGGGCCCGCAGTCGGCTTGGCGAAGTCGCCGGCTCCGCTGTCGTTTAATCTCGTCCGCCGGGTGCGACAACATCCGTTAGGACAAAGGGAGGAGCTCCGCTTTTGTTTAATGCCATCCGCCGACTCATTTTCGGACGATTGCGGGCCCGCAGTCGGCTTGGCGAAGTCGCCGGCTCCGCTGTCGTTTAATCTCGTCCGCCGGGTGCGACAGCATACGTTAGGTCAAAGAGAGGAGCTCCGCTTTTGTTTAATGCCATCCGCCGACTCATTTTCGGACGATTGCGGGCCCGCAGTCGGCTTGGCGAAGTCGCCGGCTCCGCTGTCGTTTAATCTCGTCCGCCGGGTGCGACAGCATACGTTAGGTCAAAGAGAGGAGCTCCGCTTTTGTTTAATGCCATCCGCCGACTCATTTTCGGACGATTGCGGGCCCGCAGTCGGCTTGGCGAAGTCGCCGGCTCCGCTGTCGTTTAATCTCGTCCGCCGGGTGCGACAGCATACGTTAGGTCAAAGAGAGGAGCTCCGCTTTTGTTTAATGCCATCCGCCGACTCATTTTCGGACGATTGCGGGCCCGCAGTCGGCTTGGCGAAGTCGCCGGCTCCGCTGTTGTTTAATCTCATCCGCCGGGTGCGACAGCATACGTTAGGTCAAAGAGAGGAGCTCCGCTTTTGTTTAATGCCATCCGCCGACTCATTTTCGGACGATTGCGGCCAGCAGTCGGGCGAAATCTCGAGCGGGGCATCACCGCGATCGTCGGGTCGGGAACGTATGCGGTTCCCGGACCGTGCGCGGCGGTCGTCTCGGCCAACTCCAACTATATTATGGTGCTGTGTCGGATCGTCGAGAGACGGTCGATCAGTGCCGCGCGCGAGCCATACGCTAGGATGTATTTTGTCGCCTTACCCGTTACATTGCTATCGGATTTGTGCACATTACCTCTTCAGCACTATGCACGCTCGCGTCTCGTACCGAAGCGAGACCGCGGTCAACGCGCCGCCTTGCGTCGCACCGAACCCAATGCGGTCGAATATGACTTTTTATAGTGGTAACTATTCGTTATTACTAAATGAACTTTTGCGAATGCTCACCTCGTCCCGAGCGAGGATAGGCGCCGCAGTAAGCGAGAGAGGCTGCGGCGCGCAAGACACGGCGAACTCGAATACACGCACGTCTAGGCCCGACTACTTTCGCGAAGCGCTGAAGTGTCGGAGTCGAGTAAGAGCAGCGGTATTAGGAGGCAAAGGCGGGAAACCCGAGGTAACAAACGACGCACACGGAGGGCGACAGTGTGTGTGGTTCTCGGCGATTTTCCTTTGAGAGAGAGAGAGATCTAGAGAGGCGGATGGATAGATGGATGCAGAGTGAGAGTATCTCGTCGATCCTACGTCTCGCTAATAAGTAAATCCTTATTGCGCGGCCAGTCTCGCTCGAAGGAGCGATTCGAACCGCACGCACGCAATAAAAAGGCGGCGGTTTTTGGTGTTGGTCGTCTAGGTGTGTCGGTCGTGTCCCAGCGACCACCTCCTCGTCGGCAACACCACGCCGCCGCCGTCGCGAGACCGACCCGCATCACACATCGGCCACGGCCGAGCGGGCCGCGTCGAGCAGATCCCTGGTTGATCCTGCCAGTAGTCATATGCTTGTCTCAAAGATTAAGCCATGCATGTCTCAGTACAAACCAAAATAAGGTGAAACCGCGAAAGGCTCATTATATCAGTTATGGTTCATTAGATCGTACCCACATTTACTTGGATAACTGTGGTAATTCTAGAGCTAATACATGCATACAGAACTCCGACCGGAGACGGAAGGAGCGCTTTTATTAGATCAAAACCAACGCGGGGAGGTAGGGTCCGGCGTCGTCTCGCGCGTCGTCGCGGCCTCGCCTCCTCAAACATAGCTCGCACGACGAATCTGAATAACTTTATGCCGATCGCACGGTCACGCACCGGCGACGCATCTTTCAAATGTCTGCCTTATCAACTTTCGATGGTAGGTTATGCGCCTACCATGGTTGTAACGGGTAACGGGGAATCAGGGTTCGATTCCGGAGAGGGAGCCTGAGAAACGGCTACCACATCCAAGGAAGGCAGCAGGCGCGCAAATTACCCACTCCCGGCACGGGGAGGTAGTGACGAAAAATAACGATACGGGACTCATCCGAGGCCCCGTGATCGGAATGAGCACACTTTAAAACCTTTAACGAGGATCGATTGGAGGGCAAGTCTGGTGCCAGCAGCCGCGGTAATTCCAGCTCCAATAGCGTATATTAAAGTTGCTGCGGTTAAAAAGCTCGTAGTCGAAATTGTGTCCTCGGCCGCCGGTTCGTCGCTCGCGACGCCAACTGGCGCGCACGTTGGACGTCCAGCCGGTACTACGAACTCGCCTACGGGGTGCTCTTAACCGAGTGTCCAGGCGGGGGCCGGCAACGTTACTTTGAACAAATTAAAGTGCTTAAAGCAGGCTAAATTGCGCTCGCATACACGCGCATGGAATAATCGAATAGGACCTCCGTTCTATTTTGTTGGGTTTTTGTGGAACGACAGACGGAGGTAATGATCAATGGGTGCGGATGGGGGCATTCGTATTGCGACGTTAGAGGTGAAATTCTTGGATCGTCGCAAGACGGACTTGAGCGAAAGCATTTGCCAAAAACGCTTTCATCGATCAAGAACGAAAGTTAGAGGTTCGAAGGCGATCAGATACCGCCCTAGTTCTAACCATAAACTATGCCAGCTAGCGATCCGCCGACGTTACTTCTATGACTCGGCGGGCAGCTTCCGGGAAACCAAAGCTTTCGGGTTCCGGGGGAAGTATGGTTGCAAAGCTGAAACTTAAAGGAATTGACGGAAGGGCACCACCAGGAGTGGAGCCTGCGGCTTAATTTGACTCAACACGGGAAACCTCACCAGGCCCGGACACCGGAAGGATTGACAGATTGAGAGCTCTTTCTTGATTCGGTGGGTGGTGGTGCATGGCCGTTCTTAGTTGGTGGAGCGATTTGTCTGGTTAATTCCGATAACGAACGAGACTCTGTCCTGCTTAATAGCCGAAAGAACGGACGAAGGCGCACGCGCGCGCGCGTCGACACGCCTCGCGCGTCGTCGTCGTCGCGTCGTCGTCGTGTCGTCGTCGTTCGGTCACACACAGGCATCTCGAAGGCCGGCGTTCCTCGCGTGCCTCCCGCGCGGTCAAACGTCCCTCGGCGTCTCGCGCCCCGGTGCGAGGCGTACGTCGCCGTCCGGTCGCTCAGCGGCCGCGTCGGAGCGACGGGGGTCGCGCGCGCGCGACGGTAGCACGAGCGCTCGGTTCTTACACTGTCTGCGGACAAACATATCTTCTTAGAGGGACAAGCGGCTCGAAGCCGCGCTATAGAGAGCAATAACAGGTCTGTGATGCCCTTAGATGTCCTGGGCCGCACGCGCGCTACACTGAAGGAATCAGCGTGTGCGCAGATAGCCCTCGTCCGAGAGGACCGGGTAATCCGCTGAAACTCCTTCGTGCTAGGGATTGGGGCTTGAAATTCTTCCCCATGAACGAGGAATTCCCAGTAAGCGCGAGTCATAAGCTCGCGTTGATTACGTCCCTGCCCTTTGTACACACCGCCCGTCGCTACTACCGATCGAACGATTTAGCGAGGTCTTCGGACCGACGCCCGTCCGCCCTAAAGGTCGACGGACGCGCCGGAAAGTCGACCGAACTTGATCGTTTAGAGGAAGTAAAAGTCGTAACAAGGTTTCCGTAGGTGAACCTGCGGAAGGATCATTAAAGTTCTTCGTTGTTGGCGCAACGCTAGTTCTTTATCTAGAGAACCGTATATAATATATTTATATAAGAGAGAGACTTGACGAGAGTGGCGACGAACGGATCGTTCTCCCGGGCTCAGGCCGGTCGAGGGAGGCGAGCTCCCCGTCCGTGCGCCCCTCGTCGGCAGTCGGCAGGTGGGGTTTCGAGCAGGTAGCGATCTCGCGGCCTCCGAAGCCCTCGCCCCGATCGCAAAGCGCGCACACACGCACAGCAAACGTTCAGAGGCGCGGAGAGAGTCGCCCTCGATTAGTGTGAGTGCGGCTGGGCGGGCGAGCGAGTACTTCTTGGCGTTAAATGTACTTGCTTGCTCGCGCACGCCGCCCCGACACTTTTTATTTTTTTGAAACACCTAATTTACGTATCCTACATACATAATATAGAGAGAGAGAGTAGAAAGAAAGACTACCTCGAACGGTGGATCACTCGGCTCGTGGGTCGATGAAGAACGCAGCTAAATGCGCGTCGTAGTGTGAACTGCAGGACACACGAACATCGACAATTCGAACGCACATTGCGGTCCGGGAAACGCTCCGGCGTTCCTGGACCACGTCAGGCTGAGGGTCGTCCTCTAAAGAGGCAGCGGGGTTTGCGGCGCGCCACTTGGCAAAGCGCGTCCCCCCCGCCCTGTCCTTAAAGACTGCAGTCGTCCCGCCGGAGCGAGTTGGCGCGCGGCGACTGCGACGTTTGGGAGCGTCGCGAGGAGAGGTGCACAGTAGAGCGGGAGGTGGGGGAGAGACGACCACCCGCCCGCCTCTACGTGCGCGAGCCTCTTCTCGCGTCTCCTCGAGATAAGCCGGAGCCGACGGTACGGGCGCGCAGCGGTCTCGCCGTTGCGTCGTCCGCGCCTCGCACCGACGACCATCGCGCGAGGGTGCACCGATGGCGATGCGGCGCGGGTTTCGCTTGCGGCCGCCGTCGACGCGACGTGTCATAGTAGAGAGAGATACGGAGAGACGTTCGTCGTTCGGCGGCCGCGCGATCATCTCGCGTTCGGTGTCTACCTTCGCGGCGGGGGCGCGCGCGCTCGGTTCGTTTCTTCGAGCCACGCGCGCGCCGACGCCACAAAGTAAAACGATCTCGACGAGATCTACAAATAATAAATAGACGACCTCAGTTCGGGCGAGATCACCCGCCGAACTTAAGCATATTACTAAGCGGAGGAAAAGAAACTAACAA
>JAVRBK010000037.1:0-64496 GCA_036250285.1 Pyrocoelia pectoralis | reverse complement strand
TCCATCTTCTTCCAAAATACCAGTAAAGGTAGGTTCCACAGTACAGAAAAAATGTGTTTTGCGTAATTTGAACAATTTTGACAGTAAGTATTAAGCTTCTTTTACAATTAGTGCCCCCCCCCCCATCCAAAAAATAATCAGAAATTAGAAAGACCAAGATGGATATTGAGCGTTATCACTTGATTCAATTAAAATGAGTATTTCTGGAAAACGTTTGCGCGGGAGGGGGGGGGGGGGGAAATATTTTTCAAAGACATCTCGAAAGTATGACAAAATTTTGGAAATATTGACCGTCCGTATACCTACATTTGGAGAGCTAACCATTATTCAACTAAGGAAAAAAAAAATTCGACAACCGCGTTCTTATTCCTTGCGTAAAATACGGTTATACAGCGACTTCTAGTGTAAAAATCGTTATTAATGATTTAAGAGCGAAAAAGTCGTGCTAAAAAGAAGATTGATCAACTGATAAAAAGAACTCTCAAAGTTAAAAGTATTTCAGTAAGATTTCGACTAATCTCGTTGAAGAATCTTGAATTTTTTCGTATTGTCTCCCCTTAGGTAAGTAACACATAAAACAGGAAACAAACAATACGAAGCATAAAAACAAGGAAGGAAATAGGGAGGGTCGTTATGACGTTTTCATAATTTTCCAAATCCTCTACATTGCGAAATACATAAGCATGAAGCGTGAATATTGATCAATTTAATGCTTGATGCTTTAGAACTAATAAATTTGACGGATATACAGTGTGTCCAGTGCTAGATTGAACAAGATGGAAGCCATTAGGCAGTCGAAATCTCAATGCCTTGCCACCTAATAATTTTAAAAATATGATTTTGTTAAAAAACGATGACAATTTTTTAGCACTTTTAACTTAACTTTGAAAGCTTCGTTCACCAGTAGCGTTTGTTATCATGAGACGCCTATATATTCGATGAACACCCCATAAAATGAATTTTTAAGGACTCATTTGCAGACAAAAAAAAATGTTTTGGACGCCATTATTTTTTTGTCCGCAAACCTTTTTCGTCCGTCTTGCAACAAATGGTTCCTACGACGTTAAGATGATTTTTTTTCAATGAAGTTTAATTAGCGGCAAGTACTAACGTTGGCTTTGATCGGTTGCCTACAAATCTTTGACACGTTTGACATTTTAATTATTTCGCTGTGTTTGGCCTAGTTTTAATGCATTTTGAATATTTCAAAAATGTCGGTCGACGGAAAAATTTAATATGCACCTCGTACAAAAACTGCTTGCCTGCTTGCTTGCCTCGGCATTCTCCTCGGCCAGCAATTGCAGGCGCGTCCATAAAAAGGCATTTTTTTTGTCCTTGATACATGAATAACTATTTTAGGCGGCTATTACATAAATAGTTGTTTACGTATCTTTTGAAAGCCGTAAAGTATAACTTTTTTTAACATCTGTCATAAACAACTTTACGGCCGCATTTACTTTACAACCGCTTTTTGTTGTCCAGGTGATGGACCAAAGCACTCTGTAAGTGACATGAATAATCAAATATGTGATTGTATTTGTGAGGTAACTGTCACTGTCAAAATTATGAAATTGATTTTTAAATTAAAGTTTATATCTTTTTGTGATAGTCGCCTAAAAAATGTTGTGTGCATCTCGGTTAAAAGTTCTTTTTTAGCCTCATCTGATTTGTTAGCCTCGGCTGCAATCATCAGGTTCGGCCAAAAAAGATCACTTTTACAACCTTGATACACAAATAACTATTTTGGGCAACCATATATGATTTCGCGGCCGTTAAAGTAAATGCCACTTTGATATACCTATTTCAATACATCGAATTTTAAATTTGGTCTTAGTTTAATAAAAAAGTTGCCCGGTTGCCCAAAAAATGTTGTGTATATCTTTTCCGCGAAAACCTTTAACGTACTCGAGATTGTTCTGCCTCGGCCGCAAGCGGCCTCGGCGACAATTCTTCTCATCGTACGTTAGTGTGTTCTCGCGGCCTTGACACACAAATAACTATTTTGGGCAACCAAGATTTCGCGGCCGTTACTATAGCAGCAGCCGTTAAAGTAAATGCCACATTGATATATTTCAACACCTACATCGAAATTTATATTTTGTCTTAATCTAATAAAACAGATTGCCCGGTTGCCCAAAAAGTGTTGTGTATATCTTGTCCGCGAAAATCTTTAACGTACTCGAGATTGTTCTGCTGCCTCGGCCGCAAGCGGCCTCGGCGACAATTCTCTCATCGTACGTTAGTGTGTTCTCGCGGCCTTGACACACAAATAACTATTTTGGGCAACCAAGATTTCGCGGCCGTTACTATAGCAGCAGCCGTTAAAGTAAATGCCACATTGATATATTTCAACACCTACATCGAAATTTATATTTTGTCTTAATCTAATAAAACAGATTGCCCGGTTGCCCAAAAAGTGTTGTGTATATCTTGTCCGCGAAAATCTTTAACGTACTCGAGACTGTTCTGCCTCGGCCGCAAGCGGCCTCGGCCACAATTTTTCTCATCGTACGTTAAAGTGCGATTTCGCGGCCTTGACATACAAATAACTATTTTGGGCAACCAAATATGATTTCGCGGCCGTTAAAGTAAACGCCACTTTAATATATTTCAATACATCGAATTCTAAATGTTGTCTTAATCTGATAAACAAATTGCCCGGTTGCCCAAAAAATGTTGTGTACTTATATCTTGTCCGCGAAAATCTCGAGATTGTTCTGCCTCGGCCGCAAGCGGCCTCGGCGACACTTTTTCTCATCGTACTTTAAGTGTGTTTTCACGGCCTTGACATACAAATAACTATTTTGGGCAACCAAATACGATTTCGCGGCTGTTAAAGTAAATGCCACTTTGATATATTTCAATACATCGAATTTTAAATTTTGTCTTAATCTAATAAACAAATTGCCCCGTTGCCCAAAAATGTTGTGTACCTAGGTATATCTTGTCCGCGAAAATCTTTAACGTACTCGAGATTGTTCTGCCTCGACCGCAAGCGGCCTAGGCGACAATTTTTTCATCGTACGTTAAATTGCCAGCGATTGTCAACAGAAAAGGTGTTATGTATTCTGCAATGCGATAAGGCCGCATTGCGTAAGACAAACACAAAATTATTGAATTGCAGGGGTGGGAGATATTACCTCACCCACCGTACTAGCTCGATATTGCGCCATCGGATTTCCATGTATTCCGGTCGCTACAAATTTTCTAAGTGGCAAAAAATTTGAAAATTTGGATGATGTTCAAAATGCCATCTCCAGGTATTTTTCACAAAAACCAATTGATTTTTATCGATCCGACATTGAAAAACACTAGATGACAAAAGTGTGTTACATCATTGATAAAAAATAAAAACTTGTTAAAAACTTTTTGAATTTAATGTTAAAAAGGACATTACTTTCGGTGCCCCTGAGGTATAATAAAGTTTAATCTAATGTTGCGGGGCCTCTAGAAAGCGTGGGGCTAGGGCTGAATACCGGTTTTCGGTATCTCGGTATTGATACCGGTATTGACTTTTTTACTGCTCAAACTATAGAAGAAAATAAAAAACGCATAGCTTAGACATTCAAAGTTCAAAATTCCAAATTCAAAGTATTCAAAGATGTAAATATAAAATGTAAATTAAATAAATCCACATAAAATTCAAAAATTTCGTATTCATTCAAAATAGAAATTTGAAAAAAAAATTGAAACTCAAAATATTAATGCTAATGAATCCTAAATTATAATTTGAAAATTCAAATTTCAAAATTCGCAAAATATTACTGCTAGGTACTTAAAGTTACAAAGTTTAAATTAAATTCAATATTGAAATTGGAAATAATAAACTCGCGTTCCATTAACAAAAATGCAGCTTTGATATAAATCATCCTGTATAAACTTTGCGATTCAAGTGAAATATTTTAGATTTGTAGCCTTACCATATGCGTAGAACGAACTTTCGAAATGTTCGTTAATAAACCCACAGTCTTCCATCCACACACTATTGGCCCACCCTGCATACATACAATATTTGCACTAGTTATAAATATCATTAAGTAATCCAAAATATTTTCTACTAAAATAATATTAAATTAATACCGAAATATTACCGGTATTTACGTATTAATACCGGTTTTAAATAGGTGCTGTATCAATTTTGTCCGGGATCCCGGTTTTCGAAATCCCAGAATTCCGGTATTGTAAGCCCTACGTGCAGTGGCGAAGTAGAATTAGCCCCCCCCCCACCCAAATTGCCCTGATAACAAATTGTTTAGTCCATGTTTATTCGATATTGTCATTAAAACATTTAGTATTAAATACTGTGTTTTCAACCTAATCGTACCTACCTAATATTATGATCACAAGGTGACGGGGCTTAAGCCCCCCCCCCAAAATCAGAGAGCTAACTTCGCCACTGCCTTCGTGGGGCCTAATGGGTAATCCGGCACTGAGTGTGTCCACGATAAAGAGGGGTAGATGGGGATGTCGGAAATGGTAATAGATAGTGAAGCGGTCAAATGAGGAAAAACTTATTTCTTTATGAACTCATATTTCAAAACTGTAAAAATTCAATATGGCGTCGATAGGGAATACGTAAAACTCCTAAGGAGAGCTCTGCAATTAATATTGCTAAAATGGTCATAAAATGGCCATTTTGGACGTCATCAACTAACAAAAATTAAAAAAACGATGCATAGGTCAAATTCTATGTAGCATAGTGATCAATTAATGTAAACCTTCTGGTTTCCAATTAAATATTTAAGTTACAATCTTGGTTGAAAGTTGCGTAAATGTGGTACCTCTCCTTCAGAACTTTCGAACAATTTGACCAATATGAACTACAGAGCTCTTCTTAGGAGCCTTAAGGTGGCCCTAGACTCCCTAGAGTGTTTTCAAGATTTTTTTTTGAAATCTTCGTTATTCCATTTCCATTATCTCTACCCTGAAAATGTGATGAATCTATTACAATAAACAAATGGAAACCCACATTTGTGTTTTCATCCCGTATTTCGTTAACGGCATTAATCCTAAATACGCAAATTTTTCTCCATTTTGACCGATTTTGTATCTGTACCTCATTTTATACTGGACACACTGTATTAAACTTTTGCACAATTTTTGTTTTTGAAAATGATATATTTAATAAAAACCAAATCGACAGCCTCAAAAAAATTTAGAACGGATTTAATACGATATACAAGTAAGGGTTTAAGCATCAACCCTAGATTCATCTTATCGTTAGCGTCACGAGCAAAAGTGTAGAGAATATTAGATTTAATAGTACAAATTGGGGGTAGTAATGGCAGTACATATATCAATTCTTTGAATTATGCGTCAATTTATCTACAATTATTAGCAATTAGGTAGGTATAAATTCTTAGAATTGTGAGTGTTATTTTAGGGTAATGGGGTTGTCGCCCGGGAGATGGGTTCTACCTAAGCGGTAGAACACCACGTAAGAGTAAGGACACTAAGGGTAGATACGAAGCGGCTGTTGACGAGCACTTTACGTTTTTCGCATTTATTATTATTAGAGGGCGGATTATATGCAAAATGCATATTGTTGAATATTGATGCTGTAAAAGTACCCTTCCGTATCTAGGTGAATCACATTAATGCGAGTTATATGACACCAATTTAATTTTGCATATTTTGCATATATTTTGCAGCAATGTTCATATTTTTGTAAACTGTGTATATTATTGCATAATTTGTGCATTTCTAAATAATCTGACTTTTACATAAAAAATTTCTCTCATCTCCTCAAACGAGCACAGTAAATGAAACTTTTTAAATAAAAGATTAAAATCTAAAAAAGAAACCTTTAAAATTCCTGTAGAAGGTAAGAGAAGCGTCACTGCTATAATTTCGCCGTAGCATTCGATCATATCGAGATTTAGATGGTGCTGCCTTGCAATCAACTTGATCGAACGGGATATATTTTATCTGATACGCGACAGGAGTTAACTTAAACAATTTGGAAAACACCCTTATTGTAAATTGTTATAGGCAGAAAAGCGATGATCAGAATAATAATGTTAATTCTCTAACCTAACTGATCGTAAGATTATTTGTAGTTAATATTACACATATACATTATATTATTATTTTAATTACTTAATTTTTTTAATTTCATTAAGAACCTTTTTCACATAATAGCAGTTTTTGTTTAATACAGGTTGTTTATTATTTCTTGGTATGCATATTTTGCATATAATGTTGCATATTTTAACATACTAACTGCATATCTTTAACATATTTGGTGCATATATATGCGCATATATGTGACTTTTTATGTGCATATTAATCCGCCCTCTAATTATTATCGTTATTTAGAATAAACTCTAACATTAGATTACCGAGTTTTGATTAATACCCTAACCTCTAAGACAATGATTAAACAATGAGAATGAGAAAATGTAATGCAAGAAAATAGCGTCATTTTCACTCACAGATTCTGTCTGGGACGCTAGAGCAATTTCTGAGTACCTATACCTATGTACAGGGTGTCTCACGGTGACCGTCGGTTAGAAGTATATCAAGAACTGTAAAAGCTAGAAATTTGAAATTTTGCACATGCGACATGGAGTGTTTAATCTATTAAATAAAATATTTTCCAAATGGCAGCACTTTCGGAAATACCGGAAGTGAGCATCAACTTCCTTATTTTAAATACAAACCAGGCAATTTTTTTCACATTCTGATGTGTCATAAAATGTTTAGTAAGTATGCTTAAAATAATCGGGTATCAATTTTGATTGTTGAGAAAAAAATTTTTTTCACTGAAAAATGTCAAAATCTTGTTTAGGAAATAAAATTGAAACTCGAAAGTGGTAAAAGTTAGGGAAATGGGATTTTAGGTTCTCAATGTCGAAAGATTGAGACACAATTGTATGTCATGATTATAAAAATTGCCCGCGGTTACGTATCTATTTGACGTTATTTCCAGACTTAAGAAAAACTTTAAAAAGCCTCTTTTTTAAATGGAATGCCTATTTAATTATCGGCCCATTCAATGCAGAAATTAATTTCCTTTAAATTGATATACCATTATGTTCCTATACCTAAAATCAATGATTACAGAGTTATTTACATTTTTCTAATTAAATTTATAATTACATACTTTACAAAACATGGTTGGCTTTGAAAATGTTCAAAAATTTTTTATTCAATTGTTTCTTATGATGACAGTTGTCAGTTAGCTATCAGTTTGAAAGTTTACGCTACATTTACGTTTGTTAACAATGTTATCTGTTTGAATTTTGATTTTTGCGTTTAATATTTGTTTTTAATTGGGAAATATGGAATACACAAACGCTGATATTCTAAATTTGTTTTACATTCATGGCGAGTCTGCTCGTATTACTTTTCGGACCGCAGAAGCTTTAACTATTGAATAAAGAATCACTCAACACTTTAACGAAAGATATCCGCATTTACCTACAATGACAGAACGAACAATCAGGATGATTGAAACGAATCTTCGAATGTGGGCGAAGTACATGCACCACGAAATTTGGCAAAGCCAATTGTCCCCAATGACGCTGCAGAAACCAATGTATTGGGATATTTTAATGTTTTCCCTGAAAGTTCTGTTCGTTCGGCGGAAAGAGACCTTGGATAGTCAAGAAGTTGCATAGATAGAATTTTAAATCATCATAACATCATAAGAAACATTTGAATAAAAATTTTTGGAAAAATTTTCAAGCCAACCATGTTTTGTAAAGTATGTTAATTATAAATTTAATTAGAAAAATGTAAATAACTCTGTAATCATTGATTTTAGGTATAGGACATGTTATATCAATTTAAAGGAAATTTATTCTGCATCGAATGGGCCGATAATTAAATAGGCATCCCATTTAAAAAAAGAGACTTTTTAAAGTTTTTCTTAAGTATGGAAATAACGTCAAATAGATCAGTAACCGCGGGCAATTTTTTATAATCCATGACATACAATTGTGTCTCAATCTATTTCGACATTGAGAACCTAAAATCCCATTTCCCTAACTTTACCACTTTCGACTTTCAATTTTATTTCCTATAAACAAGATTTTGACATTTTTCAGTGAAAAAAATTTTTTTTCTCAACAATCAAATTGATACCCGATTATTTTAAGCATACTTACTAAACATTTTATGACACATCAGAATGTGAAAAAAAAAATTGCCTGGTTTGTATTTAAAATAAGGAACTTGATGCTCACTTCCGGTATTTCCGGAAGTGCTGCCATTTGGAAATATTTTTATTTAATAGATTAAACACTCCATGTCGCATGTGCAAAATTTCAAATTTCTAGCTTTTACAGTTCTTGATATACTTCTAACCGACGGTCACCGTGAGACACCCTGTATAGGGTCCATCAACAGTGCGTCGGCTTCTATTGTACAGAGACCAAAACGTTAGAAGTTTCATTCAAATTTTGGGAAAATATGTACAGGGTGCATCAATAACCTGTGACAAACAAACAAACAAATTTTTTAATGGAACCCTCTGTATAATTTTACCTGTTGAGAACCTCTTGGACCCCATTATTTATTCCTAAAATATTACGGTTTTTTAAACGAACAGTTCCGCAAGTAATAAATTATTTAACAAAATATACAGGGAAAATGTGTACTTGGGGGTTACTAAAAAGTCGAATCGATGTAAAATATTTTCAAAATGGCAGCACTTCCGGAATGCCGGAATAGTACACTACCAACTTCGTTATTTTAAATAGCAACCCCTATTTTTTATTGCATTTTTGGATTCTACGTGAAATTTCAAAACCTTTGATACCAACAACCAACATGTCAAGTCAATATCTACAAATTATGGTTTTTAAGTTATTTTTATTTATTTAAAAAAATTGCAATGAAATTAGAATAAGTCAGAAAACTATTAAAGATAGGGATAGGAACATGTAATACCAAAATATACCTATTTTTATTCTCTATCAAATGCAATAGTAAGAAAATGGTCATTTCATTTAAAAAAACTGAGTTTTCAGTCTTTGAATTTTCTTAAATTTGGAGCCTCATAGGTGACCTCGTACGCAACATAACTTTTTTTTAAGTACACCAAAAGAAAGCCCCATTCTTCCTCTATGCGCTGGTGAAAACTCGGTTCCCATAGCTACAACCGTTTTCAAGTAATGAATTCTTTAAGTACGTCTGCATCCGCCATTTTTTTTAAATAAATGAAATAACTTAAAAACCATAACTTGTAGATATTGACATGTTAGCATCAACAGTTATGAAATTTCACGTAGAATCCAAAAATGCAATAAAAAATAGGAGGTGCTATTTAAAATAACGAAGTTGGTAGCTACTTCCGGCATTTCCGGAAGTGCTGCCATTTTGAAAATATTTTACATCGATTCGGCTTTTTGAGTAACCCCTAAGTACAAATTTTCAAAAATCTACCTATAAAACTTTCCCTGATAACGTCTAACCAAAGCTCCCAAAAAAACACCCTGTATATAATTTTCACTATAGGTATCTCCTCTAAAGGCGCCCCATCACCATAAATCCAATTTCCATGTCAAATTTGAATTCAATTCTTGTTGTAGAAGGTGTCAGATGTTCTGATTTCGTTTATGATGATTCATCTGTTGAAGCCATAAATAAGTAAAAACCCATGTAACATCATTACTCATTCAATAGGTAAGTAGTTGTAATAATATTTTAGGATATAGGCTTTCGTTGAAATTTTGTCAGTAACAAAGAGTTATGGTTAATCCTGATTGACATTTTCAGGTAAACATAAGCTGCTCACAAAAGCATATTAGTCATGCATAATGTCAACAAACTTGGGATCTACTCTTCCACGAAAATTTGTATAACTTGTACAATATTTATTTAGAGTTAAGGTAGGTTTAACTGTATCGCACCCGATTGGTTAAGCTACAAATGACGAAGCCAATCAAAAAATCGGAAGTTGTCTTCTTCTAGATGAACCCTTATATCTTATATTTTCCAGTTAGTTTTATTCGTAAGGTAAAATATATCAGATATAATGTATGTATTTTAAAATATCAGTGTTGATCCATAAATATAATAAGTAGGTTTATTGGTTCACGTGTTTTACCTTATCCAATCATGATATTACAGTCCACAAAATTTATATCAATCAAACTCATATATACGCAACATCGTCTTATACAGGATGGTCAAATTTAACTTACAATTTTTAGATAATTCAAAACAACTTTTTAAAATGGAACATCCTGTATATCTTCCACTTGATCGATAAAGAATTAAAATAGTGTTTCATACATAGGAGAACCGAAGTTTTACCGAAAATCAATCAATCAATTTGGAACAAAATATTATTTATTTGTAATGAAAATAAATGTTGGTTTAAAAATAATTTATTGCTGCTGAACTATTCGTTTATAAGTCGTAGTATGTATTTTAGGAATAAATAATGTGGTCCAAGGAGGTTCTCATCATGTACAGTTATACAGAGGCTTCCATTAACAAACATTTTTGTTTGTTTGTTACAGGTTATTGAAGCACCCTGTACATGTCAAAATTTTCTGAAATGACCGAAAAGGCTTAAGTATTTGTCGCACCAAAATAGAGGTTTTTGTATTCAGAATCTTACACCATGCAGCTCAGGACAAGACTGATTGGTAACAATTTATTTTAGATCTAATGCTTTCGACTCCACTCAAGATTATTAATGAGTATTTCAAAGGATGGAATTGATGAAGAATTTTGAACGAATAAATTAAAAGGAAGAAATTAGACGCAGAAGATTTGCCGATGCCAAATCATAATGTCTCGGTTAGATGATGGATGATCGAAGAAAAACACTATTTTAACCACTCAGTTAGAGAAGAATACGTGGTTTATCCGAAGAATTAGTGATACCAACAATGCAATTAGGTATAAACGATTAGTTGGTCGTCGAGACTAAACATTCTCCCTCCTCCCCTAAAATCCCCTGCCAATTCCTTCGCTCCTCCCTCAAATCCACCAATCTCTCTCCATACAGTCTACACCTTCTCTCTTCATCTTTTCGCCCAGTATTTTATTGTCTCTCTCTCGTTCCCGCATCTAAATTTCGCTATCGGCCTCTTATTTCCCATCCCTAATCCACCCCTCAAGTATCTTGGCACTCCCTCCCTCATAATTTCCCCATACCTCCATCTCTGATTTCCTCCTTTCCCGTATCCTCTCAATTATCTCTTCCCTCTCTGTACCTCTACCCTCGCATTTCACAGTATCTCCCCCTCTCGTCCTGCTTATGATTTATCCCCCCTCATTTCTCTCCTGTTCTTAGTTTGTCGTAAATGGCTTTCGCAATAGTTTTTCGTCAATCTGATCCAATACAACAAAACTATGTATAGGTACACACATTCTTGTTTGAGTTCATCGGTTTTCTCCCTCAAACTGTTTTTGTGGCTGTCATCGAAACGAATTTGGCCTACGTCCAAGGAGGGGTTGTTTCATTCATACTTTTCTTTAAAGTTCACTCTAATGTTTAAAAAAATAAAAAGAAATTGTGGGTTAGCTCTCCCATAATTTTGCATAAATAAATGTGTGTTTTTCGAATTTTCTTTCTTCTTCTTCTTCTTTTTGGTCCAAATTTCACTGTAGCGAGTATAGCCATGGAAGGCAGCCATACAGTATATTTCCAATTGTATGGTTGTTGTTAAAATACCTTAAAAGATCATTTCTAGACTTCCCCTTCTTTCT
The DNA here is from genome assembly GCA_036250285.1 of Pyrocoelia pectoralis. Lineage (NCBI taxonomy): Eukaryota > Metazoa > Arthropoda > Insecta > Coleoptera > Lampyridae > Pyrocoelia > Pyrocoelia pectoralis. The sequence continues at coordinate 52,826 of JAVRBK010000037.1, read as the reverse complement.
TCGTTTGGTCTTGTGTACTCCAGATCTTTTATTGTATTACATATATTGTTTGTATATTAGGAGTTATGGTTCCCCATGTATTCTTTTAATACATCATGTATATCAGTATAACAGTCTGTCTTCTTCTGCCTCTTCTGGACTTAATTTGGAGAGTGGACAACACCACAGGTGCGTCGGCCTCATGATTAGAATTGTCTCACTCCGCAACGTCACTCATCCATTTGTGAAATATACTGATGGAGCGTATTGATATCCGGTCAGGATTCTCCCATCATGGATACTCCACTTGAGCAAGTGCAGGGCAATAACGTAAGATATGGCGCGCCATCTGATAGTCATACCGCGTATGTGCCTCTTTAGTATACAGTACTCAGAATGATTCTTTTAATCTTTTGATGACTTGTTCCTCTTGGTATATTTTTTCTTTTTTTGTATTCATAGGTCAACTTTTTTTTGGAAAAGACTATTGCCTCGATGGGCAAGAACGAACCTTAAAGGTTTTGCTAAGTTAATTGTCATTTATTGTCGAGTGTGTTCAAAACTTTGAGAGCAATGATGATCGAAAGTTTTACTTATGTACGAGGGCTGTTTGACCGTAGCGTGACTTTTCGCTAGATGGCGCTGATATCGGGAAAACGGAAACGTTAGTATAGACTACAATCTTTTAGAGGCGTAATCTGCAAATTTCATTCCAATCGGTGAAATAGTTTACATTTGACGGTCATAGGAAGAATACAGTTTGTTGTTATTTCGTGTTTTAATTAAACATTATTTTTGACGCGGAAAAACTGTGAAAGAAACAGGAAAAGCTACGGAAATGTTACGGCGAATCTGCTCCGTCGCATGGAATGGTTTCCAAATGGTTGAATTCATTTAAAACTGGCCATATGAGCACTGATGATGGTGAACGCACCGGGCCGTCACAAATGGTCACTACCAAGGAAATCTATCAAGAACTACATGATCTTGTAATGGCTGATCGACGACTGAATGTTCGCAAGATAGCTAATCTCAATCGAACGGCTGCACAATATTTTGCATGAACATTTGCATATGAAAAAGGTTTCGGCAAGATGGGCGCCGTGATTACCCGAAAATTCGATTTCAACTTTCAAAGAAATGTTTGGCCATGTTATAACGTAATCCAGTCGAGTTTTTTCGCCGATATGTGACTGTTGACGAAACCCTGGATCCACCACCATGATACTCCAGAGACCAAAAGAACAGTCAAAACAGTGGCTTTTATCCCGCGAAACTGCACCAAAGAAGGTCAAAGTTGGTCACTCGGCGAATAAGATCATGGCGACTATTTTTTGGGATTCTAAAGGCATATTGACTATTTGGAAAGGGGTAAAACAATACTATGCCGATTTATTGACCCGTTCTTATGTCGAATTAAAAAAAACGGCCACATATGGCACTGTTCCATCAGGATAACGCCCCATCTCAATCCTCCCAAATTGCGGACCGCTAAATTAGTACAATTACGCTACAATTTGCTTCCCCATCCTGCATCCACCATATTCACCAGATCTGGCCCTAAGCGATTTCTTTTTGTTCCCAAACTTGAAGAAAGCACTAGCAAGCAAAAAATCACATCAAATTATTGCTTGCAACCGAGGCCTATTTTGACGAGTTGCCAAAAGAATATTTTTCGGGCGGTTTTAAAGAAATTGGAGGACCGTTGGACTAAGTGTGTAGCCAGTTTGCGATCGAAGATAATACCTATATCCTACAAAGGACTAACAATGAAGAAAGCAAAGGAAACTATTTGGAAAGGAAGTCTACTAAAACCAATTGGTACAATTATTGTATAATTGAAGGGTTGGGGGGGGGGGGATATTTTGGTTTAACAAGAACATTAAGTGAAGATGTTTTAGAAGTAAGACAATATGTCCAAATTCGTGTGGTTGACATAGTCTTCATGGAAGACTTGCAGCACATGGAAAATTCAGCATAATGGCTCGAATTATTTTACACCTTTCAAAAAAGATACAAGAAGAAGCTTGCGATTGCCAGTCGGTGATGAAACTGGAACTTGTTGATTAGTGGTGTGAAGAATTGCGGAAGAAGAATCACAAAATTGTACAGGATAACAAAAGGTAGTGTGTCCAATATTGTTTAGAGCTGAAGTGATCATGAAGTCAATTTGCACTTTCAAGGATGACCCATCAGATCGACGCGACAGCGTTGCAGAATGCATGCGAGTGTAATAACTAAAGTACAGGTAGGTGCAAAATTATGCAACTAATCTGAAGAATGGTCTTTTAAATTATTCCCACCCCGCCCGTGGGTTAAGTACCTACCTACTCATTTAACTCATTATCCTCGACGTTAAGTATAAGATGATGTTTTTATAGTAGCCAGGCGTACACGGGTGCAATAGATCGAATCCCAATTAAGTCGTACTTTTACCATTGAAAAGAAACGAGATGACAAAACGATAGGGATGATATGCACAACCTAAACCAGGGCGGCAATAAATTTACTGTTATTGTCAAATTGCGTCAATATACAGTAAGGTAAGTACGTGCGTAAACCCGGTGTAAACCCGGCTTTCAATTCCCCTCGAAGGCATCGGTTACCATACAAAGAAACCAGTTTATGGGTCTACAACCACTAAAGTTATTCAATCACCATTCCTGTTTTCGTGTGATTGTAATCAGGATCATTTATTCATTTGAAAATTTTTTCATATAAATAATAGTCTTTATCTATTTTAAGATTAAATCTGCGTTATTTGCATAAAACGTTAAATGTTTAACAAAGCATTTACTATATCCTTAATTCGAAATTATGGCCACGGGAATATTTCTTTATGTGTACATGTATCATGTATCACATGGGCAAATTATATACCTACCTAAAAATCTAGTATAATTCATGTAATGGTAATGGAAATAACATTGTAGCCTGAAGATGATCGATTAGGTCGAAACTAGTCGTTCAAATACAAATTTTAACATCCAATGAACTATTTTATGAGGGAGATTGGTTGCATCCCACCCTCAAATCAATAGTCAATGTCATCGAATAACTTTCAGCTGTACGTTAACCCTTAAAACCTAAAGGGACAATAATTAACGTTCGAAGATTTCTCACTGATTAGCGTTTATTGGTCTTAACTTTGAACATTAACAGTAAAAAAGTAGAAATAATTGTCTGTCACCTCTCGCAGTCCGAGAAACCAATAAAAAGCTCATTTGTAACATAGAGAATCTACGTTACCAATTTTAATAGAGATCTATGAACTTTAGCTCCATACATTAATAATAGTGAGGTGCTGCGCTGTGCTGAAGAAACAATTTTCCACGCCTCATCATGCGAAATTTATCTAGGATAGTTCTCCTATAGATAAAAAATAATGAGGATGAATGTGCTCAACACTGCATGAGGAACTCTGGAACCAACGGAATCATCTGATCAACCTTCCCAAACAAGTAGAATTGTTACACAACTATAACGTTTTCGAGTGATCAATCTGAGTTTGTAACATGAATCAAATCCTCATCAGCCTTATATTGATTGTCGATGTGCATTTTTAGGGTAATTAAGCACAGAGATAGTACTATGTTCTACTATGACATGAGGTAGGGTAAATCCGGGATAGGTGGCTATAGTTTTTTAAATCATTAACAATACACCTCTAACAAAATTGAGTTTATGAAAAGAAGGTTAATAGTGCAAAAATTTAAAAGATTCGAAAACAAAAGTTGAAAGATCGGAAAATTAAAAAATTAGAAAATATAAGTTGATACATAATACATGAAAAAAATAAACAGTTGAACGTTCGAATAAATTAAGAGATACACAAAATGCATAGTTGAAAGAACGGAAAAATTGAAAGATTTAGAAAACAAAATAAAAAATTGAAAGTTCAATCAAAATTGAAAGATCGAAGAAATAAAAAGATTTAGAAATGAACAGTTGACATAAATTCAAAAATGAAAAGAGTTAAAAAGTCGAAGATCCAAAAATATAAAGTTGAATTAAAGTTCCATTTTGTGGTACAATTTCGTGAAAAGAGCGTAAGCACAAACAAATTAATAACAAAATTTGAAGAATTTCAATTTTTAGTTTTGAAAATGGTTTAGGGACCTTCAGAGTTTTCTATGGGAGAGGAAATACAACATACTCTTTGAGTTACAAAAAAAAACAACCTAGAAAGTTAAAAATTCAATTAGTGATATTCACTCCAACAAGATTCTACTAACTATTCATTTTGCTCCTTCTCTCATGGGGGGTACAGATTCTTGCCATGGCGAGGGAGGGATTTTCTAACGGATTTAACCTATTCATTGAAACTGGACGATATCAAGGGCACGATTTTTGTGACAAGCAGTTGTGGATCAGGAGTCAGGAGAACGCGCGGGCCACGACAGTATGTCAACACTGGCATCTTCCAGAAACTGCATCGAAGTCCGAGCGCTATGAGGACGCGCATTATTCTGCTGGAAAAGTGTTGCGTTGATCCCCCGAAGGCAAACGGGTTCCAGCACATTTGCGATATAAGATACAGCTGTCAAAGTACCCTCAACGGTAGCACATATTGCTCCCCAAATCATCAACTCAGGAGTACGGACAGTGTGTCGCTCGACAAAGAACTCTGGATTTCGTCTAATCCTCTTACGACCATCACGAGTTCAAAGATGAAATCGGGACTCGTCACTGAACACTACATGATCCCATTCGTGCTCCCAGTTTCTTCGCTCATTGTACCATTCTAGTCTTCGAGCCCGATGATCAGCAGTTAAGGGAAGGGTTCAGAAAGGACGATACGAACTAAGCCCATGAGACCTAATTCGTATATAAACAGTACTTTTGATATCTGGCGTCCTAGGACTGAAGTCCAGGCATTCCCGATCGCTCGTGTTGTGCTAATCCATCTCTTAACAGCTGCTACTCGATGACGTTGATCTTCACGAACAATAGAGGCTCGCAACGACCAGATCCAATTCGGCGACTACAATTGTGTTCCTGATTCCATCTACGCAATACTCGGATGCAGTTGTTGCATTACAACCATTCAGAAAAAAGGAAGGGAAAACCATGTAAGAAATGGATACAGCAAAACGCGACAAGTATGAGAGAAAAGGAGTGATAGACGATTGTCGAAAGTAGCTAAAGACCGGAAAGAATTGATGAAGTTACACATTTCGATACTCAACTATGGGCAGAAGAAGAACATTGGGGAAGAAGAATTCGGTCACATACACCATTTCAACATTAAAAGATCTAATATACAGGGTGTTTCAGACCACCCGTACCGCCCAAATATCTCCCGAAATACAAAACGCATTGAAAAAAGAAAAAATACGTCTAAAACATTTTTTTCAGACTCTATTGTTTGATAGTAATAGGATGTCCCCACTCCACCCCCGGGGGGTGGAAAGGGGGGGTAACTTCGTAATCTTAAATAGCACCCCCAGTTTATTATGCAGATTTGAATTCTGCGTTAACAAATAGGAACTTTTTGTTTGAAACATTTTTTGAAGTTCGTGACAGATGGCGCTATGATCACCGAAAGAAGTTTTTCCGATTACCTATGCTAATTTGATGTCATTTTGTTAAATGACAATCAAAATGTTATTCCTTTGTAAAAGGGAAGAGGGGGAGCTTTACTAACCCCTCCCTCTTCCCCACACCGCCAACGGCCCATAACCAAGGATGAGAAACGCAACCATTTTAGATTTAAACAACTGTTCAATACCACGATTGAAGAAGTTAATTTTGTAAATTTTTTTTGTCTGATGAAAAGTAGAAAAAAATTGAAATATTTTGATTTCACGAGTAAAGAACACATTGACATTCGAGATACGTTTAAATCTAAAATTAGGGGTGAAGTGACGGTGTGGGGAAGGGGGGAGTAAATAAAGCTCCCCCTCTTCCCTTTTACAAAACATTAACATTTTTTATTGTCACTTAACTAAACTGACATCAAATTAGCATAGGTAATCGGAAAAACTTCTTTCGGTCTGATGGTGTTCCTCCATATTTTCGTTTTCCCGTTGTATATCTTGTACAGTCTAAATTTCTTTAATTGTATCTTCGTCTGAACCTGGAGGAATTGTGGAAGGAGTGGAAGTACGTAATCATTCAATGAAGTAAACGTCACCAAAGCAAACGCATTATCCCTAAAGGAAGTTTAAAAATACGACCGTAAAAGATTTGTGTGAAACCTATTAGAGAATTTTCTCTACGAATGACTAGGAAGGTACTTGCAGAGGAAATGACCAAAATTATGGAGAACCTGTACAGTGTAGGGCCTCTGCTTTTAGTGTAGGGCAGTAATTGTGGGTACTTGTTCCCTTTTCATCAACCCATCGAACTTCTTGATCAAAGAGATTATTCACCGTAAAGGGGGGGGGGGGGCAACGCTTGGTACCTTCAGAACTTCTGCACCTTGATCCTTGGGTGGATGCGTACCTAGGTCGTGTAGCGTTTTTCGTAATTCTTCGAGTGGGCGAGCAAGTGGCTAGACCTACGATGACTACTGCCAACATTTCTTCGATCTTCTTTTTATACAGGGTGTTTCAGACCACCCGTACCGCCCAAATATCTCGCGAAATACAAAACGCATTGAAAAAAGAAAAAATACGTCTAAAAAATTTTTTAAGACTCTATTGTTTGATAGTAATAGGATGTCCCAACTCCCACCCCCGCGGGGTGGAAAGGGGGGTAACTTCGTAATCTTAAATAGCACCCCCCAGTTTATTATGCAGATTTGAATTCTGCGTTAACAAATAGGAACTTTTTGTTTGAAACATTTTTTGAAGTTCGTGACAGATCCATTTACCACAGATGATGCTGCCCAATCTGCCGTTCAGAAGCTCGATAATTATATCTATAATCAAAAAGGGCAACACATTCAAAATTAATGTTTCGAATCTTCGACTTTTCGTTGGAACATATCCTAAAGGCAAAGAGGGGATACTGGGCAAGTTCAGCTGGTTTGATGGAGGTCATCATCAACAGTTTCCCATATGATAAGAAGAAATGTGATTTTTGTCCCATACAGCGACTTCCTTTTCCTTGACTAAACGGCGTCTTGGAACTGGTCTTATTAAAGTGTGGGGGTGTGATACTATAGTAAATCCGGTGGATCCTCAAGAAGAACCCGATGAGAAAATAATATCCAAAGTAACACACACAAGATTCCGCAATTAAGGCAATGGAAGACCTAGGTTCACACATACTTGAAGAAAAAGTTGGAGGAAAATGTATTCTTCCATTCTTTTTTCCAATTGTCTTGGTGGTAATTCCATCTCTTTCATTTACAGCCGTCGCAATGGTAACATTCATGAAGTGGTGTCATTATGTAATACCAAAAACCTGATATCCTTACACTACTTTCCTATTTTCACTTGATCACGGATGAGGACGAATAAGGTCATCTTTCACTGTCACATCTCCTTTTTTGGTGTGAACCGGGTCATTTCTTTACTTTCTGCAAATGTATAAGCTCTTAAAATGAAGGAGAAACGTAAAAATCTCGAACGTTCATTTTTTTCTCATCAGGGTGAAACCATATATGGTTCCAACACTATCCATTATTCTACATTTCTTTTGGTCTCTTCAGATTTTCAGAGTGGCTGCATATTCAGTATTGCTGATAGTACAATGGCCACAGCAAGTCAAAAAATTCTATTTAATTGAATTGGAAAATCGACCGAAAAAGTGGGTGTTAATGGAATTCTAAGCAAATACACGGAAGTGTAGAAAAGGCCACAGTGTGCCTATTTATCGTAATTGCATATGAACCAAAAATGTCCTCAGAGTATTATTTCGATAAGTGTCTAGTACGCTTCTGTTTACACAAATAAAAATTACTCGGGGCTAACTCTGGGAAATAGGCTGAATATTCCATAGATTGAAACTTTGAATCATAGATGGCGCTGATTATCATCAAAAATTGTTCTGATAAAAAGGATTCCAGGTGACAATTTTGCTTATGTAATCACGAAGCAGCTTAGTTAAAGGGGTAACAGTCGCCGGTAATGGTATGACCATTTTGTAAGTTATCTACTATCAGCAAAATTCACTCAGCATCCCAGAAAATCTTTTGGATCGAAGACTTCGTGTGCAGTTTTCGATCTAAAAGATTTTCTGGGATGCTGAGTGAATTTTAAGGAGGAAGATCCTTGGTGACGGTCATGATGGATACATGATTCATCAGCTGCCAAAGAAAATGGATTTCCTCTGATGAAATTTAATTTGTGTTCAAATTCGTAAATGATTTGTTCACGTTTTAGCAAAGGCGCCGCCAAGAGGGGGCTAGGGGGCAAACCCCCTGGGAAAAAGAAGAAAGGTAAAAATTATTAAAAATAAAAATAAATTTTTTACAAAATGTTGAAGAAGAAACGCTAGAGCCACGAACCCCAATACTACTTGCCCCCCTGGGAAAGTTTTTCTGGCGGCGCCGTTTGCGTTTTAGTCGTGTTTCCCATCTCGCAGAACACCTTGTTATGCCTAAATATAGACGTTTTAGAGTAGTTGCAGTGATCCAACAGGATGACCAGATCTTTAACACAATCGATTATACTTTCTTTCGTTCCGACGGACTATGACCTGTGACATGTTCTTCCAGAGCGAAATTGGTCAATTTTTTACTACCCTAACACATTTTTCATATCACTGAACAAACTCGTTCTTTTCCATATCTTCGCAACTAAACGACCGAAACAACCACTTTTGTCTGAAATACCTAGCATGTCACATACACAATAGAGTAATCAAACCCAAGGCCTTCAGTGATAGAAACCCTCGTAATTTAGGATAATCTCACCATTTGCTCTAACAGCCATGTTACAAAGCCATAACTTGCTAATTTGTACCTTTTAAGCGGATGGGTGCAGATCTCGGCTCAAGCCCCTACTAAGCACGATGCACATTAGATACAGTTTTCCTTTCTTTGGATCTTTTTAATTACTTTTAATTACATAAATGGCAATTTCTCTCTCATTTTTCAATTTACGTCATCAATTTTCCATGAAAGACACTAATACGGGATTGAGAAAATACGAAGCGTGATTATCTAATTATTTATACTGGCGAACGTAAACTGAAAAAGTACGGTTACACTGCAACAAACACGAAAAGTGTACATCGTACTCAAATCGTTCGTAATTTGTTCGCAATACATTTGTTTCGGTTTGGAAAAACGTGAATCGTGAAAGATTTTCCATAAAAATGGTCAGACACTTTTGCACACGGCGTAAATTAAGGTGGAAAGTATCAGAGATGTTGGCTTTAAAAACGTCTTGAGAGTATTGATTAATTGTATTACACGACCCTACCTATTTTCGGGCATTGGCTCTAAGCAACAGGTGGTAAAGCTACGTTATTTTTTATTCGTTTATTACGTAAGAGAATTATGACCAATTATGGTTTTGTTTACTAAGACGGAGCATTTCGCAAGTATTTTAACAACAGTGTCCTCTGACTCATCTATCTATTTTAATAAAGTTTATTCTCCCCTAAATGTATCTGGCAACGCAGGCTGCGTGTAGGACTCACCCTATACGTCCCCTTAGCTACGTTGAAGATAAATGTCAATTTATGACCCACACCGTTGTACGGTTTCGTATACGTGTCTTTGATGTTTCAAATGAGTTGTGTCTTTATATAAAATGGCTCTCCCTTGCTAAATATTATTTTTTTTTGTTATGCCAAATGGGGGGGGGAGGGGGTATTCTCTTGGCGGGCGTCAAAAATAGAATATATAATTCACTAGGTAAGCGTACAAATAGGGAACGGCGGGGGGGGGGGGTGATAAACTTAGCTTAAACTTGGAAAAAGACAGAATAAATCAAAATAATTGAAACAATAGAAAAACAAGCAAACTTCGGGAGTGATCGATGGTAGAATAAATGAATTAGGATAAAAGGAGGACGAAGAGTGTAAAAGGTATTGGAAATTCAATTCAACGCGAGAGATCGTTTACGCAATTGTGTATCCACCTACTTTTAAGAATTTTAAAATGTGTAAATAATACCGAACCTAGTATAGAACCTTGAGATACCTCACCCACGTTCGGTTTGTCCGCTCTTTGTTCAACGTAATCATTCTTTTTTTTGTAAGGCAATGTATTTCTTTAACTTATTTCTTTTGCATTGTATTCTTGCTGCAACCTTTATTTTTGGAAACGTGCACTTTCGATCGTGAGCATCCATATCCCTTGGATACGTTGATGTCTACAGTACGAAGGCATGTAGATCGAATAAGATTTCTTCTGCCGCGTACTGTACAACAGTAGAATAGGGACACATTCTCCCCTCCACTTTTTTCTGACGTCATGGTGTCAGAAGAGAAAGTGAAAGGAAGAATGTGCCCTGAGGGTGTGAAGGGGTGTGAAAGTAAGGTCAGTGGCCCTAGGGTGGTGTCCCTCGCCTAAGGCGGTGTCCCTCGCTTGAGGGTATTGTCTCCTCGTGGCGGTGTCCCTCGCCTGAGGGTGTTGTCTCCTCGTGATTTCATCGTCTAGGTCTCTCTCTCTCTTATCGGTTCTCTACGCCTGCGGCTGTGAAGAGTTGTTACGTGTGTACTAATGTTAGTTACATGGCAATTAATGACAAAATAATAAATGTTGTGCATGCGAATAAAGCGTGAAATAAAAAATGGACTCACCTGTGTTCGTTCGTTGTTGTAGTTAAACTGTCTATTTTCTCCTCTTCCCCGCCCCTTTTCCTATTAGATGATAATTAATCAGGCTCAGTCTGAGTATTGATAAGAACCAAAGTACAATAATAATAATAAATGTTTAGAGGAAGCTGTACTATCTATTTTAAAAAACTTAAGTTGAATAAAAAAGGATAATGTAATTTGATTAGAAAAAATAGATGTCTGGTATTAAAGTAAATTTTTACAAAACGATTTATAAAAAATGAGTTAAAGCGTAAAATTAAAATTGATTGATTTAATTAAATTAACGTACGATTTTGCAAAAAGTAAAAAGGCTACTGAAGATAAAAAATTAATGGTTGTATATTCAGATTCCGAAATTGGCATGTGCATGTGAAGAATGGAAAACAAAGTAAAATAATAAAATCAGTTTTTGAAAACTACAAAAAGATTATTGAAATGGGTAAAAAAAATAAAAGCTAGTACATTTTTATAAAACTAATAGCGAGAATTTAAACAATATTAAAACTTACCCTCTGATTAAACTTAAAAACTGACACGTATTCCTATACACCTCTGATTTCGACAATGGTTAAACTAAGACTGACTGGTCCCCTTCTTCTAATATCATTTTTGGTGAATGTATTATAGAAGGTAAAGGATATTATTATTATTATTATCGAAGCCTAATGAGTATTTTAATTGGAAAATAATAATGCGTCTGTAATTAGGTTTTGGAAAAATAAAAATGTTATGTACCTATGATGTTTTGAGAAAGTAAAAGGGTAATTTGATTATGGAAATGTTTTTCACAACGTTACGTGAGCAAACTTGAAAAGTAAAAGGTTATAGAATCTAGAATGACAATAATAATAATAATAATAATAAATGCTTAGAGGAATGTGTACTATCTATTTTGAAAAATTAAGTTGAATAAAAAATGATAATGTAATTTGATAAGAAAATAGATGTATGGTATTAAAGTAAATTTTTACAAACCTAATTATAAAAATGAGTTAAGCGTAAAATTAAAATTGATTTAATTAAATTAACGTACGATTTTTGAAAAAAGTAACAAGACTACTGAAAAAAAAAAGTTAATGGTGTACATAAGAATGATAATATAACTTGATTAGAAAAAAATCTTTTTCTTTTTGATTTTGGCAAAACTTATTATAAAGCATCGTAAAATAAAAAAATTGCGATCATCTGTTGTAATAAACTGATTAAAAATATCTCTCAGTCTCTGATACAGTACTACTTAATTTTAAAAATTTAGAAAATCTTTTTGATTTGAATACGATATATATCTGTTACTACAACACACACACACACAATAATGAGCGATAGTCGCATAAAAAGAAAATTAAACAACAAGTACTTACCTGAACATTTTTATATCCGATCGTAATAGTAACTTACACTCGCAAAACACATTATTATTATTATTATTATTTAATTATTATTATTATTAATTAAGGGTTCGTTTAAAACTAAAAATTTTGCACCCCTTCACTGATCCGCTTTGAACGTTGTGGAGCGTTCTACACTATCGACATTCGAAATGCGAATGCCTAATTTTCCCTTCACCACACTTAATTGGAAGGAAGGTTAATTAGTTTGGAAAAAATATTGTTACATAAATGCTGACGACAATGCTGTACCTTTCGCTAAATTAATTGTTAAGTTTTCCATAACGATTTTGTTGTGCTTTTAAAAAGATAATGAGTGAGTGAAGGTAAATTTTTTAATTTTATTTTAAATAATTATTTTAAAAATAGGGCTGTTGTTTTAAAGTTAAAATGCGAATGCGAAATGCCTAATTTTCCCTTCACCACACTTAATTGGAGGGAGATTAATTAGTTTGGAAAAATACTTGTTACATAAATGCTGACGACATGCGGTTACCTTTCACTAAAATAATTGTTAAGTTTTCCATAATGATTTTGTTGTTGCTGAGATAATGAGTGAAGGTAAATTTTTGATTTTTTAGTTTAAATAGCTATTCCGAATCTATTTTTTGCCAAGTGCTGTACAGTCTTCAAGTAACACCGTCGAATTGATTCCTTCAAATCGTTAGTGTAAGTAAATGTTTTTTCTTCTTTTATATACAGGGTGAATGAGACCACCCGTATCAGTCTTTTATTTAAAGAACGGTGAGTCGTTGAGAGGAGGGGTAAAAAAAGTGATTATAAAAGCCATAATAAAGAATCGAATGGTGGTATCATTATTTCTCGCAAAAGTCAGCATTCCTCCAGAAGGCCTCCAACTCCAAAATTTTAAATGGCACCATAAGTCGAAAAAGATATTGTTTGAAAGATTGTTAAAAAAGAAAAAAATTGTATAGGAAAAATTATTTTATTACTGCCACCCATTTTCAGTAATATTCGACTAAAGTTATTAAATTTGAAATTCACTGTTAACAAAAAAAGTTGAAAAGTCGACTTTTAAAATCTAGTTACCAATGTTACATGTGTTCAAAATATCTTCCATACTGCTAAGCACTGTTGAGCACTTCTAGGTACATTATCAGTGGCTTTAATAAGTACTTCTTGAAAGGGAAGAACACATGTAACATTGGTAACTAGATTTTAAAGTCGACTTTTCAATGTTTCTTGTTAACAGTGAATTTCAAATTCAATAACTTTAGTCGAATATTACTTAAAAGGGGTGGCAGTAATAAAATAATTTTTCCCATAAAACTTTCTTCTTTTTAACAATCTTTCAAATAATACCTTTTTCGACTTATGGTGCCATTTAAAATTTTGGAGTGGAGGCCTTCTGGAGGAATGCCGAGAAATAATGATAATCACCATTCGATTCTTTATTATGGCTTTTATAATCACTTTTTTTACCCCCACCTCTCTACGACTCACCGTTCTTTAAATAAAAGACTGATACGGGTGGTCTCATTCACTGTTATAGAAAGATGGCAGAATCCGACTTTTTTGATTCGATGCTTTAAATGCAACTACGTATTTCAAGCCGTACAATAATACTAAGGACTTAGTAGTAGGAAGAAAGCATCGACTCATCGAAATAAGTATTATAAAAACCAAATATGGCGACAGGGTGATGGCTGAAACGGAAGATTTCAAAATCGTATTACCCGAGCGTTTCTATAATTTTTTTATTCAACCGGGCCATATGCAAAAATTCAATGATGAATTAAAGACATGCGCTGTGTTTCTATGTAGTCAGGGGGCTTCTGGCCGAACAACAAATTTAAAAATTATAAAGTAGCTTGATATCTGTAATAATAGTAGTACTAGGTGTAGTAAAATAAATAAAATTGTTTGTGTTATCTTCTTCTTCTTCTTCTTCTTCAATCGAGTGAGTAGGTATTATTATTATAATGCATTCGCCTGTTTACGAACCAACACCAGAGGACATTAGAGATTTTAATGACTTGTTGATAAACTATTACAATATAATCGTTCAAGATGAGGTAGTGGAGAAGATTGAGAATGAGAATGAGAATGAATCTCATAAAAAAAATCAGAAAACTGAAGATAATGATGAGTCACAGAGGAAGGATGAGAAGAAGAAGAAGAAGAAGAAGCCCTTAGATATAAAGATATAGGATAGTTAGTTAGTTAGGAAAATATATATTGATTATAAAATATAATAAATTGAAAAAAATGCATTATATTACTGATAATAATAATAATAAATAAACACTTCATTATCTAATTGTTTTTGAATAAATCAATTGCTGATAACTTATAATGAGATTTTCCAGAATGTACATGTGTTTTTCTAACCAACTAGCTAACTAACGGACTAAATATCTAACTAAGTCTATAATCTAAAACTAACTAGCCTGGCCTACACCTTTATGCCCAAATGGTAAAGTATCGAAGTTAGCTATTCTTCGACGTTTGGAGTACCTTATACGATACTGCTTCGTCTCAGGTCTACTAACTACATTATAACATCTGTCCTAATTATTTTCTATCATTATCACAAAAATAGAATCCTTAGAGTTAGCCAATACCATTTCCCTCATAGAGTTAAAGTTAATAATTTCTGAATTCTTAAAATTAATGTTATACCCTTCACCTTACAAATAGTATTAATATTTACAATCACGGGTGGAATAAACTTTATAGCTATAGTTTTTTGGGCCTCCACTAACAAATTCCGAAATATAACTACCCGGGCCGTACGATTCTAACTCATCCGTCATCTGCCCGAGAAAATCCCCACAAACAGGATGCCAATCACCCGGTTTTTGAACAAAGATGATACTGTCGGTATCGTAATAGAGTACTCTACGGTCCAGTTTCTCCAGATAGTCGTAGAGTTCTAGCCGGGCATGGGCTGTAGTGTAAGCGGCTATGGCAACATTAACAGTTTGAAGCGGATCCCCCTCACCCTCTACCCTGTCCCAATTTACAACCATAACGTCGTCACTTACAGGCATGATCGATTGTATCTGAATCAAAGGATTTGCGAGTAGTTTGAAAAAATCTTTTGGTTCAGATACAATATCACACCGAACTAAATTCTCTCTTTGGCCAAATTTACCCCAGAAGGAATTCAACATCAACTTGGCTAGATACCTCAAGCCTTGATTTTTTTTCATGTTATTAAAATCTAGTTGAATTCCCTCTTTTTTAAAGAAATCTTCAATGTAGTTCAACTTTTCGGTGTCGGAAGTACAGTCACTGGGCCATCCTGAACATTCTTGTTTTAATTTTAAAACATTGTCGATATATTCACTAAATAATCCGCCCTGTTTTGAAATTTTATCATATTCAACAACTTTATAAGCCCAAATTTCGTGAAAATCTAAAATTTTGTAATTTTTGCTAATCGCTTTTCGTAGTTCGTCGGCGACAAAGGTGCCAACAAACTACGTTCATGTTCGGAATGGCCACAGTCACTCTCATTTAGATCGATGCAACATGTCCTGCAAAGGACGAACATTAATTTTCCATGCATTCGCATCGGTAAGACGGGGTGATACAAGTCGTCTGGTGGTAGTACGCGACACTTTATTAAACCGTCTACCGTATCGATGGAAAGCTTCAGACAATTCTCATTACCTACATGAATCTGCGGATGGCCTACAGGATACTTCCGATACTTGTTTACAAACGGATATAGGGAACAGACATCATAATAAAGGATCTTTTCATTAATGCCATCACACTTATAATAAAGTGTGCTGGCATTAGTGCGGCCACCAAAGAAAGCGTCGCGAGGATTTAATGGGTCCATATTATAACAATTACCGTCACTATTTACGAACGTTTTAATTTGATCGTTTGAAGAAATGAGATTTTTAAAAGCACACTCCTTCATTTCGATCAAATTATAACCTCTACTACGCAAAAATTGCGACCGTGCCGCAGTATTTTCGTTGCGTATAAACATTGCCCTATCCATCGGAATGTCTTTATCGAAATTGGCTTGATTGGGAAAACAATATTCGCAACCATGCCAATAACAACCCAGAAATTCGTAAATGGTATTATTTTCTTTACAATACCCATCTACCTTGACACCTTCGGGGATGCGATATTCTCGAGCCTTTCCGGCGTGCTGAATGGAAATCTGTTGCGAATGCTCAATCCAACGTAGCCATTGAAGGGCTATCTTGGATTGAGTGTCAGCCATTCTGTATCCACCTACGGGTATTAACCCTATGGTGTTGGGCTTAAGGAAGCGACGTCGAAATACCTTATTGCACGCACTCGCAATGGTGCATGCTTCTGTAAACGGATCGACGTAATTACTGCTCTTGAATATATTCCAGAAGCGGATGCAGCCCTTCAACAGAATTTTAACATCCGTTACACAGTAATTAATTATTTCTTCTGCCATTCGAAAGACAACACCGTTTTGTATTTCTTGATTGTACCAATCAAGAAATTTAGTACGATGCTTTGTCGACATGTCGTCCGGTGAATAATACTTAAGTTCTGGTAACGGACCGACATAATTCTGATTCTCGGCAGTGTTAAATAAGTATGGAAAATAACCCTTCGATTCAGGAAAGTCGAACGTTTTAGGTATGGCCGATAATGGTAATGAGTAGTATAGCTATGGCACTTCTGGATATAGGTCAAGGTTATGAAGCTGGCCAAGGTCACAGGTTCTGAACTTGGACAAGGTCACAGGTTCTGAACTTGGGCAAGGTTACAGGTTCTGAACTTAGCTATGCCCCTTCTGACTCAATTTGACCTTGATCGTACCCTGGCGGTGACCTTCAAAATTAAATAGAGGTCATAATGTATGATTGTGGTGACCTTGAAATGTCATTGTTATATTGTGACCTCTAATTAGTTTTGAAAGTCGCCACCAGTGGGGAGAATAGAAACTTTTCTATCAAATGTAACGCCGATCCTAACTCAAAATTACTTGAATAAGTTACTAAATGCATGTGAGCCGACCGTAACTCAATAAGTCACTAGAAAAGTTACTAAATGAACATGGGCCGATGCTAACCCAAAAAGTCACTAGAATAAGTTACTAAATGCATGTGTGCCGATTCTAACTCAATAAGTCGCTAAAAAGTTCCTATAAAAACTGTACATGTAAACGTATTCTTTGAACTGATAACTGTATAAATATTTAATTCTATATTTAGATCGCAATTTGAGTGTAAATTGCTGACGCTGTCTTAAACGCTTATCTCTACTTCTTCTGGGAACGGTGTCAGATTATTAATAACTAACCTTTCGATGCATGAAGGTTATGGATGTGCTGACGACGCACCCTGATGGTGACTTTCAAAAGTAAATAGAGGTCATTCGTAATGTCAAATTCCAACTCACTTCACGACGCACCCTGATGGTGACTTTCGTAAGTAAATAGAGGTTATTCGTACTTACTTGCACGTGCATATGACACGTTATAGATAGAATACCTGCAATACTCCGTAACGATTTTCATATTAACAACGTATTCTTTGTGTTAAAGTGTAGATAAAAAGTTGCTGACTCATGAACACCTGCATAAGATATCATTTCTAGGAAAGAGATGTGTGTAGAAATAACACCTAACCGGATCTGCATAATAATAAAGTATTCTTTGTGTTCAAATGTTGATAAAAATTTGCTTATTCACAATTTTAGCGTGCACGTGCAGATACCGTAACGATTTTCATATTAACAAAATGTTCTTTGTGTGTTAAAATGTTGATAAAAATTTGATGACTTCATAATTTGTCATTTCGGGACCACTTCATGGTTACGAGACCCTGGTGGTGACTTTTGTAAATAGAGGTTATTCGTAACGTTGCGCTTCTGGACCAATTTGCCCTTGATATAATTATATAATTTCTGGACCACTTGAAGGTCACGAGACCCTGGTGGTGACTTTTAAAAACATATAGAGGTTATTCGTAATGTGAGATTCTAACTCACTTCACGACGCACCCTGATGGTGACTTTTAAAAGTAAATAGAGGTCATTCGTAATATAAAACGTTTATGAATAAATCGTAATTCTCAGGCAGTCGTGCTTCGACTCATGGACAACTGCAAACTGCAAACGAATTCAATTACTACATGAATATCGCCATAAAAACTGTACATGTAAACGTATTCTTGGAACTGATAACTGTATATTTAATTCTATATTTAGATCACAATTTGAGTGTAAATTGCTGACGCTGTCTTAAACGCTTATCTCTACTTCTTCTGGGAACGCTGTAATTAATAACTAACCTTTCGATGCATGAAGGTTATGGATGCCATTTAAAGTTAACGCCGCTTGCCTTCTAAATTCTTATCTATTCCCGGAATATAACAATGCGCACTGTAAGTAATGGTCACCGTAGCGAGGGTGTCATCAAAAGTGAACTTGCGGATGTAAAGTTATCGATGCCCAATGTCATTGCATACCTACATTCTGGGAATTGTTTTATAATAGAACTTTATTACAGATTACAATAAGTAAAAAAGGAAATATGAAATAATAATTTTAAAACTGCACTCATACGTAGGTAGAACAGTTTTGCATGAATACAAACGAAAATCTTCGCAAAATTAGTATGAGTTCCCCTGGCGTAAAAGCATACCTACTATTGTAGGTATACGCAGTGAACTGTATAATATAACTGGAATGCGTACGCTATATAGCAAGAAACGGTCGAGAAAGTTAGAATAGTGCAGTTGCTGCGGAGTGGGTTCTATCTTTGTCTGTCCTTAATGCTTTTATGAGATATCATTCAGTAATAATTTAAAATTGTAGTTTTCAACAGGAAACTTTTTAATTAGGAAAATAAATAATGTCTTGGCGTCTTTTTACTAATATTTACTTTAGGGTTTGTGTGATTTTAAGTAATTAAATAATTATGTTGTACATTTTTAACACAAAATTTAAAAAATGTTACAATATGACATTACAGATGAGCCAACTTGTGCTACTGCGTGGTTGAAATTAATTTCCGTATTAGTATTTAACTCTTGAAAGATAATATCTACAAATTAAGAATCTGCACATTTGAACAATTTTCATCTAGTAGTACCTTTAATGGAGAAGTTCTTTCATGGCGGATTAAATTACTGCGACATATACATGTCTTAAGCACTTAAGCAAATGCGTCTTTTTTAAAAGTTTTCTATATCAATGACGACTCCAAATAACTATGAACTGTGAAATGTTCACTTACATCACAGATGAAAATATACTATTTCATCTGTGCTTACATAAAGGTAACTAAGTATTACAATTGGGTTTAAAGTTGAACAAACGAACAGCTTCTATTCACAATAATTTTAAAAATATCAACTCGCTTTATTGGAAATCTGTGTAAACACAAACGTTATTTGAAATAGTAGAATATGAAAGGGAAATTGCTTTGGTAGTTAAATTAATTTAAAGGTAAAAATACAACTAAATGTGCACAAAAAGATATATTACTTAGCGTATTCACTTATGAAATCGGATATTTGAATTGGGATTCCATTTATTATTACAACCATAAGCACAACAATGTTTTACCATTTTAAACAAACTTTATTTGCATTAAACAAAACGATTATAAAATAATTATTTATAAACTGCTTCTGTTCGGAGTGATTTCACTAATACAACTCACAACTGATGAGTAGAAGGAGGACAACATCCCACGCCACAGCAACTTAGTCATTCTAACATCGACGACCGTTTTTCAACACCGAATTTACACAAGCGTACGCATTCCAGTTATATTATACAGTTCACTGGGTATACGTACCTATAATGCGAAAAAAATGTACTTACTTAAATTTTAGCTCAGCTATTACAGATTACAATAAGTAAAGCAAAAAGGAAATATAAAATGATAATTCTAAAACTGCACTCGTACGTACATTAACAGCATTGCATATCTATTTATAGATATAAATACCCATAATATTATATCAGCTTTTAAGGTAAAAATGATGCAATTGCGTTTTCTGGCTGTATATTTTCATAATTAAAACGGTAATTTTGGTGACCTATTTTGAGTTATTAGATATTAATCAACGTATCTATTTATAACATAGAGATAAAATTCCTTTCGTTACCTATAACAGTATAAAAATAGTTTCATTCATTGCATAAATAATTTTTACAGGAAATATTCTTATAAACGAGAATGAGAGTTTACGTGCATTTTTTATTAGTGTACATGTAAATAAAATACTCAGGATAAAATTGCGTACACTTTAAATAAAGATATTGATTCTGTTATTAGGTATTAGAGGTAGATACTTAGACAAAAATAATATCTACACATAGGGAAATATAACGAATTCCATCGGTTTTTTCGGATTTGATACCTAGAGAATAACAAAAATTATCTTGAACCGAATACTTTTTTCGACGTAAGAGAGTAACGCACATGATTTTCAAATTAATATTGATTGTTACTCGAATATTTGGTATGTACGAACCTCATCCATTTTTACTAAACAATTGACTTGCAATTTAAAAGATTTGCTTATTTATGTAAGGGTGCTGTTATTAACATTTCTTAGATGCGGAAAGGATGCATAATGCATTAAATTTTCTTGGATCTTTTTTTGAGCGGTTCTAATTTTTGCTGATGTAGATCACTGTAAATGCGTTTGAACCCCCACGTCCTCGAAACCGCTGGTATAGCAATGATACTTCTTGGCCAGTTTGCCCCCTTGGTGTAACCGTTGAGTGAAAAGTATAAAGAGGCGAAACTATAATGCAAAATAGCGTACCCTATTGCTGTCTCATTTCCACTCGTATTGCTATAATGCTCTCAGACCTAAATTAGATTTTTACGCATACTTTTCAGACCCATCAGGAGCTACGTTAAAACGACTTTAGTTTCGTCTCTTACCTATTTCTCACTCAACGGTGTAACTATATAATTTCTGGACTACTTCAAGGTCACGACACCTCCTGATGGTGACTTTTAAAAGTAAATAGAGGTCGTGTGGCACTTGAAGGCCGCCGAATCCCAGTTCCTCGAAACCGCTTACGTGAGCTAGCCCCCCTTCTGGATCACTTCAAGATCATAACGAATCCTGGTGGTGACTTTCAAAAGTAAGTAGAGGTTATTCGTAATGTAAACTGATTCTAACTCACTTCAAGGTGACAACGGACCCTGGTGGTGACTTACAAAACTAAATAGAGGTTATTCGTAATGTAAGACCTATTAGATGAGTAGTGGGATTGTACGATTACTATATAAGGTAATGTATTGCATGTGATGTAGGTATAGCACGGTAACATGTGGATGGCATATAGAGAGGCATCGTGGTCGAAACCGATAGATATTCTAACGGCAGTGGAACGTCCCAAGCAACTGTTTTCGGCGTTAATTTTTGATGCTGAACATGAAGCAGTGTACGGAAGGGGTAACTATAGCGAGCAGGAGTGCCACGACCTTGTCACGAAATATGAGCTGGGTGTTAAGATATGTGACCGTTTCATTAATAATAAATATTGCGCCAAGTGTCTCATGACAAAGTTAAGTGATGCGAAGTTAGAACAATTTAGCAGTGAGTTAAATGAATGGGTTAGCAGTAGTGAGTCTTCTTCTCCGTCGTCATCGTCATTATCGTCATCTCCTGCATTGGAAAACTAAACGGACGTGTTCAAAATGAAGAAGAATGTTACATTTGCTAACGAATCACATAACAAAGTGTACATAATGGTGGCGTGGTCGTTTGCTTACGGCAAAGCACGAAAAGGGCCTTGGCACACTGTAGCCCTGGATCGATTTCGTTTCCATCGTAAAATCGAGCAATTTGGTAGAATTCTGTCTCCTGTATTAAAGAAAAATCATCGCGCGGAAGTCTATCGTAACAGATTTCAAGATCATACCTGCACCGTGACAATATAACGGGGGGAGGGGAGTAGTGATCTGAAATCAGCCCGTTAGTGTTTGTCAACTAGTTAAAATGAATTTTATCAGCACATTTTGCAGACCCTTTAAAAACCCATCAAGGGGATGGAATTTTCAACGACTTTTGATACATAAAGATGTATTCATTATAAGCACTGAGAAAAACGGCTAATTTAACGTTTATGTAAATAGCTACCTAGTCAATAAGAAATTGTAAACAATGTTGACAAATAAAGATATAATAATAATAATTTCCTCTCTCTCTCTTCTAAATGAGAATTAGAACTTAAAATCTACAATTGAATTTTAGTAGATATCGATTATCGGGGTTAAAAATCATGCTTTGCTTAAAAAAATATGCCGATGAAGCGATAACGTAAAATCAACTTTTCGCTTTTTATACTTCTTCATCTAACGCTGATGTAGGTACTTTATGCGAATTAAAAACGTTAAAGACGGTGACCTTCGAGAACTACATGTGTGTAAATTTTGTGTGAAAAAATTTCCAAGGTGACATTCACTGACCGTTATAAGATCAAACTTTATTTTTAGTCACTGAAGATGGTGGTGGAGGTGTATTATAGGTGTAAAAAATGTAAGATAATGAAAAACTGTTGCGCCCCTTTGACCCTTTCCGCGCCTAAGAAATATTAATAAGAACTGTCAAATTTTGTATTCAGTTTGGAGAACATTTTGTTAATAAAATGTTCCGAAGCCCTCTCAACCGAAAATGATCTGGGGGGGAAATTAAAATTACATTGCCCCCCACATTACCCAGGATCAATAAATGTTTACACTGAATTGCATATTTACCTCTTGAGATCTCTTATGAACTATTTACGTTAAAATTATAAGAAGTAAAATAGGTTTTGTATAATGTATTCATTTTTAATGCTACATAAATCAAATAAATCAAACCTACCTGACATACTCTTTTGTCCTTAGTAACTTTTTGCTTCTTTAAAAATATTTACGTACGAGGACGTAGCGTAGTGGAACGTTGTAATATATAAGCTTTTCCTGATTTTATTTTTAAGGTACTTAGGTAAGCATTATGAATTGCGCACCTGCGGGGGGCTTTTTAACTGTTAAAAAATTGTGTACAAGTCTAATTTAGAAAACGTATAGAGATGTCGAAAATGATTTTCAGAAAATGCATTATTTATAGGTACGTATAATTTCACTCCTCCATACAATGAGGAAATGCAGGTTATCTCAAAAAATGGTTCGAGGTATTGTTAAATTCATCCCCCCCTAACCGCATGTTTTTAGTAGACAGTAAACTCACCACCGAAATTCAAATGTTTACGCTGAATTGCATATTTACCTCTTGATATCTCCATGTTAAAATTATAGTAAACGGTTGCTTCTTCAAAATATTTAACGTATGACGTAGTTATCGTAGCGGAAAGTTAAGCTTTGTAATTTTAATTTAAGATATGTGCTTAGGTAGCATTATTAATTGTCCACCTGCGGGACTTTTAACTGTTAAAATAAAATGTGTGCAAGTCTAATTTTAGAAAACGTACAGAGATATCGAAAATTATTTATACCCCTCCATAATGTAAGGAAATGCGTGTTATCTCAAAATGGTTTGAGATATCGTTAAATTCATCCACCAATATGCGTGCTTTTAGTAAGCTCACCACTGAAATTAAAATCGAAAAGTATCACAAATGATCTGAGGCGGGCATGTGGTTTAAAGTAAGTTCGTTAGAGTCTTTCTTTCATCTATTGCTAAAAAAGTGCATATTCAGAAGAGTATAAAAATAGCGCGCGGTCCCTTATCAAAAGTTCAGTAACATTAAAAAATGCGTTTAAGTTAAGACATTGAATAAAGAATCACTCAAACGATTAAAATGAAATTGTACAGCTCTTAAAAGTTGATTTTTTTTTTTCATAAAATATCGAATAGGTATGATAACAATTCTCATTTTATCTAGTAAACGAATACTTGTTGTTGTACCTATGTATGTATTTACCAAAAACACACATACGATCGATAATTTTTATTAAAAATTTGTTATTTGAAACCGAATTCCAAAACATAAAAGTCTTGGAAAAATCTCATTTCTGTTACGTTAGTTTACAAATAGTACAATATCGGAACGGGGGACGGGGATGCGTTTTTAAAACTGAATGTGCTGAAGTTTTTACAGTTTCACCTGAAAAATCACATTCCTGCCTGCTAAAGCTTAGTCATCTTAATACATTAATCAGGGGATCACTTTTTCATACTTTTCAGTACGAGGATGTATTTAATTTACTTAATCTTTATTATATAATTACATGCTATCGATCAGTTTCACATTACTTATGGGGTTGTCTCTTTCTCTCTCTCTCTCTCTTCTACAGAGGTAGAACGATTTTTGTACAGTCAACGTATTAACCATTTTTAACGTTGTATGCATCTCTAACAAACTAACTTTTCAAAAATTCTGTGAAAGACCAACCCTTGCGCCTTTTCTTCGTTTAGCTACCTGCAGATCTGTACTAATAAATTGTTATGTAAATCACATTTATAATAAACTTTCGTTACAATGCCTCGCCTAAATGAAATGTTGCAATTTTTCTCCTTCTTCTTTTGAATTACACACAATACATATGCGAAATATGAATGAGGATAAACGGGATAAAATTGACAACTGTATCCATTATGTGTTTTTCGCGTTAAATATAACATATTAATAGAAGTTCTCTGTTTGTAATCAGGTAATCACTATTCGATTTTTTCAAACTCAGTTCTTAGTTCAGAATCGTATATCTTTTACCAAACAACTAAGTGCTTTTACATTCTCGAAAGGTTTACATTGGTCACGAAGCATGTCGATGCATCGATAGTACTAGATTTGAACTCAAAATAGCCATTTAAAGCAGTTTTAATCTCGGTCTTTCTCTCTCTCTGGTTTCAACAATCATCGCTGCAACAGTATAAGTTGAAATCTGAGGATTTTCATCAAGCAGATTCCAGATTGAGGTCCGAGTTTCGCTGATTAGCCGATTCTTGTCTTACCGCCCTTAAACCAATGCCACCAGGTAGCGATAGCCCCCATGAGTGAGGGGCGACTTGTCACCATACGCAGATTTGATCTCGAGAGTGGTTTGTTTGAGATCCAGTTCGATGTTTGTTGTTTAAATACCTGAAGCGCGTTTTTGAGCACTGCTCGATCGATTCGAGAAAGCAAACTTGCATTCGCGAATGGGGCTTGTATGGGCGTGTTTGCTGTTGTGTGTTTGTTTCAATTTATCGATAGAGGAGTACGAAGAAAATTTCCACCTGATCGATTAATGCTAGAATAAAGTAAGCTACATATACTACTACTACTACTACTACTACTACTACTACTACTACTACTACTACTACTACTACTACTACTACTACTACTACTACTACTACTACTCTAATATGACCCTCATCTGTTTAACTGTTTGAGTCCACTTGAGCGAGATAGACACTTGTTTCGGGGAAGGGGGCGTACATCTAATATTAGTAATAAGTCCTGTGTGACCCTTATCTGTTTAACTGTTTGAGGTCACTTGAGTCAGATAGACACTTGTTTCGGGGGGAGGAGGGGCCTTCAGGAACGGACCTGTTAAATAGCCGTTTACTGTAAACGGGTATCCGTTCATTACCCGTTCATACCTGTTCAATAGCCGTTCATACCTGTTCAATAGCCGTTCAGTAGCCGTTCATAGCTGTTCGTTGGCCGTTCATTAGCCGTTCAATTACTTGCTATCCATTGTTCTGTAGAACTGCTTCTGGCAGCACAAACAGATATGGACGGTTAATATGAACAGGCATGAACGGCTATTGAACAGGTATGAACGGCTATTGAACAGGTATGAACGGGTAATGAACGGATACCCGTTTACAGTAAACGGCTATTTAACAGGTCCGTTCCTGAAGGCCCCTCCTCCCCCCGAAACAAGTGTCTATCTGACTCAAGTGACCTCAAACAGTTAAACAGATAAGGGTCACACAGGACTTATTACTAATATTAGATGTACGCCCCCTTCCCCGAAACAAGTGTCTATCTCGCTCAAGTGGACTCAAACAGTTAAACAGATGAGGGTCATATTAGAGTAGTAGTAGTAGTAGTAGTAGTAGTAGTAGTAGTAGTAGTAGTAGTAGTAGTAGTAGTATATGTAGCTTACTTATTCTAGCATTAATCGATCAGGTGGAAATTTTCTTCGTACTCCTCTATCGATAAATTGAAACAAACACACAACAGCAAACACGCCCATACAAGCCCCATTCGCGAATGCAAGTTTGCTTTCTCGAATCGATCGAGCAGTGCTCAAAAACGCGCTTCAGGTATTTAAACAACAAACATCGAACTGGATCTCAAACAAACCACTCTCGAGATCAAATCTGCGTATGGTGACAAGTCGCCCCTCACTCATGGGGGCTATCGCTACCTGGTGGCATTGGTTTAAGGGCGGTAAGACAAGAATCGGCTAATCAGCGAAACTCGGACCTCAATCTGGAATCTGCTTGATGAAAATCCTCAGATTTCAACTTATACTGTTGCAGCGATGATTGTTGAAACCAGAGAGAGAGAAAGACCGAGATTAAAACTGCTTTAAATGGCTATTTTGAGTTCAAATCTAGTACTATCGATGCATCGACATGCTTCGTGACCAATGTAAACCTTTCGAGAATGTAAAAGCACTTAGTTGTTTGGTAAAAGATATACGATTCTGAACTAAGAACTGAGTTTGAAAAAATCGAATAGTGATTACCTGATTACAAACAGAGAACTTCTATTAATATGTTATATTTAACGCGAAAAACACATAATGGATACAGTTGTCAATTTTATCCCGTTTATCCTCATTCATATTTCGCATATGTATTGTGTGTAATTCAAAAGAAGAAGGAGAAAAATTGCAACATTTCATTTAGGCGAGGCATTGTAACGAAAGTTTATTATAAATGTGATTTACATAACAATTTATTAGTACAGATCTGCAGGTAGCTAAACGAAGAAAAGGCGCAAGGGTTGGTCTTTCACAGAATTTTTGAAAAGTTAGTTTGTTAGAGATGCATACAACGTTAAAAATGGTTAATACGTTGACTGTACAAAAATCGTTCTACCTCTGTAGAAGAGAGAGAGAGAGAGAAAGAGACAACCCCATAAGTAATGTGAAACTGATCGATAGCATGTAATTATATAATAAAGATTAAGTAAATTAAATACATCCTCGTACTGAAAAGTATGAAAAGTGATCCCCTGATTAATGTATTAAGATGACTAAGCTTTAGCAGGCAGGAATGTGATTTTTCAGGTGAAACTGTAAAAACTTCAGCACATTCAGTTTTAAAAACGCATCCCCGTCCCCCGTTCCGATATTGTACTATTTGTAAACTAACGTAACAGAAATGAGATTTTTCCAAGACTTTTATGTTTTGGAATTCGGTTTCAAATAACAAATTTTTAATAAAAATTATCGATCGTATGTGTGTTTTTGGTAAATACATACATAGGTACAACAACAAGTATTCGTTTACTAGATAAAATGAGAATTGTTATCATACCTATTCGATATTTTATGAAAAAAAAAAATCAACTTTTAAGAGCTGTACAATTTCATTTTAATCGTTTGAGTGATTCTTTATTCAATGTCTTAACTTAAACGCATTTTTTAATGTTACTGAACTTTTGATAAGGGACCGCGCGCTATTTTTATACTCTTCTGAATATGCACTTTTTTAGCAATAGATGAAAGAAAGACTCTAACGAACTTACTTTAAACCACATGCCCGCCTCAGATCATTTGTGATACTTTTCGATTTTAATTTCAGTGGTGAGCTTACTAAAAGCACGCATATTGGTGGATGAATTTAACGATATCTCAAACCATTTTGAGATAACACGCATTTCCTTACATTATGGAGGGGTATAAATAATTTTCGATATCTCTGTACGTTTTCTAAAATTAGACTTGCACACATTTTATTTTAACAGTTAAAAGTC
Organism: Pyrocoelia pectoralis; assembly: GCA_036250285.1. Lineage (NCBI taxonomy): Eukaryota > Metazoa > Arthropoda > Insecta > Coleoptera > Lampyridae > Pyrocoelia > Pyrocoelia pectoralis. The sequence continues at coordinate 24,927 of JAVRBK010000037.1, read as the reverse complement.
CCGCAGGTGGACAATTAATAATGCTACCTAAGCACATATCTTAAATTAAAATTACAAAGCTTAACTTTCCGCTACGATAACTACGTCATACGTTAAATATTTTTGAAGAAGCAACCGTTTACTATAATTTTAACATGGAGATATCAAGAGGTAAATATGCAATTCAGCGTAAACATTTGAATTTCGGTGGTGAGTTTACTGTCTACTAAAAACATGCGGTTAGGGGGGGATGAATTTAACAATACCTCGAACCATTTTTTGAGATAACCTGCATTTCCTCATTGTATGGAGGAGTGAAATTATACGTACCTATAAATAATGCATTTTCTGAAAATCATTTTCGACATCTCTATACGTTTTCTAAATTAGACTTGTACACAATTTTTTAACAGTTAAAAAGCCCCCCGCAGGTGCGCAATTCATAATGCTTACCTAAGTACCTTAAAAATAAAATCAGGAAAAGCTTATATATTACAACGTTCCACTACGCTACGTCCTCGTACGTAAATATTTTTAAAGAAGCAAAAAGTTACTAAGGACAAAAGAGTATGTCAGGTAGGTTTGATTTATTTGATTTATGTAGCATTAAAAATGAATACATTATACAAAACCTATTTTACTTCTTATAATTTTAACGTAAATAGTTCATAAGAGATCTCAAGAGGTAAATATGCAATTCAGTGTAAACATTTATTGATCCTGGGTAATGTGGGGGGCAATGTAATTTTAATTTCCCCCCCAGATCATTTTCGGTTGAGAGGGCTTCGGAACATTTATTAACAAAATGTTCTCCAAACTGAATACAAAATTTGACAGTTCTTATTAATATTTCTTAGGCGCGGAAAGGGTCAAAGGGGCGCAACAGTTTTTCATTATCTTACATTTTTTACACCTATAATACACCTCCACCACCATCTTCAGTGACTAAAAATAAAGTTTGATCTTATAACGGTCAGTGAATGTCACCTTGGAAATTTTTTCACACAAAATTTACACACATGTAGTTCTCGAAGGTCACCGTCTTTAACGTTTTTAATTCGCATAAAGTACCTACATCAGCGTTAGATGAAGAAGTATAAAAAGCGAAAAGTTGATTTTACGTTATCGCTTCATCGGCATATTTTTTTAAGCAAAGCATGATTTTTAACCCGATAATCGATATCTACTAAAATTCAATTGTAGATTTTAAGTTCTAATTCTCATTTAGAAGAGAGAGAGAGAGGAAATTATTATTATTATATCTTTATTTGTCAACATTGTTTACAATTTCTTATTGACTAGGTAGCTATTTACATAAACGTTAAATTAGCCGTTTTTCTCAGTGCTTATAATGAATACATCTTTATGTATCAAAAGTCGTTGAAAATTCCATCCCCTTGATGGGTTTTTAAAGGGTCTGCAAAATGTGCTGATAAAATTCATTTTAACTAGTTGACAAACACTAACGGGCTGATTTCAGATCACTACTCCCCTCCCCCCGTTATATTGTCACGGTGCAGGTATGATCTTGAAATCTGTTACGATAGACTTCCGCGCGATGATTTTTCTTTAATACAGGAGACAGAATTCTACCAAATTGCTCGATTTTACGATGGAAACGAAATCGATCCAGGGCTACAGTGTGCCAAGGCCCTTTTCGTGCTTTGCCGTAAGCAAACGACCACGCCACCATTATGTACACTTTGTTATGTGATTCGTTAGCAAATGTAACATTCTTCTTCATTTTGAACACGTCCGTTTAGTTTTCCAATGCAGGAGATGACGATAATGACGATGACGACGGAGAAGAAGACTCACTACTGCTAACCCATTCATTTAACTCACTGCTAAATTGTTCTAACTTCGCATCACTTAACTTTGTCATGAGACACTTGGCGCAATATTTATTATTAATGAAACGGTCACATATCTTAACACCCAGCTCATATTTCGTGACAAGGTCGTGGCACTCCTGCTCGCTATAGTTACCCCTTCCGTACACTGCTTCATGTTCAGCATCAAAAATTAACGCCGAAAACAGTTGCTTGAGACGTTCCACTGCCGTTAGAATATCTATCGGTTTCGACCACGATGCCTCTCTATATGCCATCCACATGTTACCGTGCTATACCTACATCACATGCAATACATTACCTTATATAGTAATCGTACAATCCCACTACTCATCTAATAGGTCTTACACTACGAATAACCTCTATTTAGTTTTGTAAGTCACCACCAGGGTCCGTTGTCACCTTGAAGTGAGTTAGAATCAGTTTACATTACGAATAACCTCTACTTACTTTTGAAAGTCACCACCAGGATTCGTTATGATCTTGAAGTGATCCAGAAGGGGGGCTAGCTCACGTAAGCGGTTTCGAGGAACTGGGATTCGGCGGCCTTCAAGTGCCACACGACCTCTATTTACTTTTAAAAGTCACCATCAGGAGGTGTCGTGACCTTGAAGTAGTCCAGAAATTATATAGTTACACCGTTGAGTGAGAAATAGGTAAGAGACGAAACTAAAGTCGTTTTAACGTAGCTCCTGATGGGTCTGAAAAGTATGCGTAAAAATCTAATTTAGGTCTGAGAGCATTATAGCAATACGAGTGGAAATGAGACAGCAATAGGGTACGCTATTTTGCATTATAGTTTCGCCTCTTTATACTTTTCACTCAACGGTTATACCAAGGGGGCAAACTGGCCAAGAAGTATCATTGCTATACCAGCGGTTTCGAGGACGTGGGGGTTCAAACGCATTTACAGTGATCTACATCAGCAAAAATTAGAACCGCTCAAAAAAAGATCCAAGAAAATTTAATGCATTATGCATCCTTTCCGCATCTAAGAAATGTTAATAACAGCACCCTTACATAAATAAGCAAATCTTTTAAATTGCAAGTCAATTGTTTAGTAAAAATGGATGAGGTTCGTACATACCAAATATTCGAGTAACAATCAATATTAATTTGAAAATCATGTGCGTTACTCTCTTACGTCGAAAAAAGTATTCGGTTCAAGATAATTTTTGTTATTCTCTAGGTATCAAATCCGAAAAAACCGATGGAATTCGTTATATTTCCCTATGTGTAGATATTATTTTTGTCTAAGTATCTACCTCTAATACCTAATAACAGAATCAATATCTTTATTTAAAGTGTACGCAATTTTATCCTGAGTATTTTATTTACATGTACACTAATAAAAAATGCACGTAAACTCTCATTCTCGTTTATAAGAATATTTCCTGTAAAAATTATTTATGCAATGAATGAAACTATTTTATACTGTTATAGGTAACGAAAGGAATTTTATCTCTATGTTATAAATAGATACGTTGATTAATATCTAATAACTCAAAATAGGTCACCAAAATTACCGTTTTAATTATGAAAATATACAGCCAGAAAACGCAATTGCATCATTTTTACCTTAAAAGCTGATATAATATTATGGGTATTATATCTATAAATAGATATGCAATGCTGTTAATGTACGTACGAGTGCAGTTTTAGAATTATCATTTTATATTTCCTTTTTGCTTTACTTATTGTAATCTGTAATAGCTGAGCTAAAATTTAAGTAAGTACATTTTTTTCGCATTATAGGTACGTATACCTACAATAGTAGGTATGCTTTTACGCCAGGGGAACTCATACTAATTTTGCGAAGATTTTCGTTTGTATTCATGCAAAACTGTTCTACCTACGTATGAGTGCAGTTTTAAAATTATTATTTCATATTTCCTTTTTTACTTATTGTAATCTGTAATAAAGTTCTATTATAAAACAATTCCCAGAATGTAGGTATGCAATGACATTGGGCATCGATAACTTTACATCCGCAAGTTCACTTTTGATGACACCCTCGCTACGGTGACCATTACTTACAGTGCGCATTGTTATATTCCGGGAATAGATAAGAATTAGAAGGCAAGCGGCGTTAACTTTAAATGGCATCCATAACCTTCATGCATCGAAAGGTTAGTTATTAACTTACAGCGTTCCCAGAAGAAGTAGAGATAAGCGTTTAAGACAGCGTCAGCAATTTACACTCAAATTGTGATCTAAATATAGAATTAAATATACAGTTATCAGTTCCAAGAATACGTTTACATGTACAGTTTTTATGGCGATATTCATGTAGTAATTGAATTCGTTTGCAGTTTGCAGTTGTCCATGAGTCGAAGCACGACTGCCTGAGAATTACGATTTATTCATAAACGTTTTATATTACGAATGACCTCTATTTACTTTTAAAAGTCACCATCAGGGTGCGTCGTGAAGTGAGTTAGAATCTCACATTACGAATAACCTCTATATGTTTTAAAAGTCACCACCAGGGTCTCGTGACCTTCAAGTGGTCCAGAAATTATATAATTATATCAAGGGCAAATTGGTCCAGAAGCGCAACGTTACGAATAACCTCTATTTACAAAAGTCACCACCAGGGTCTCGTAACCATGAAGTGGTCCCGAAATGACAAATTATGAAGTCATCAAATTTTTATCAACATTTTAACACACAAAGAACATTTTGTTAATATGAAAATCGTTACGGTATCTGCACGTGCACGCTAAAATTGTGAATAAGCAAATTTTTATCAACATTTGAACACAAAGAATACTTTATTATTATGCAGATCCGGTTAGGTGTTATTTCTACACACATCTCTTTCCTAGAAATGATATCTTATGCAGGTGTTCATGAGTCAGCAACTTTTTATCTACACTTTAACACAAAGAATACGTTGTTAATATGAAAATCGTTACGGAGTATTGCAGGTATTCTATCTATAACGTGTCATATGCACGTGCAAGTAAGTACGAATAACCTCTATTTACTTACGAAAGTCACCATCAGGGTGCGTCGTGAAGTGAGTTGGAATTTGACATTACGAATGACCTCTATTTACTTTTGAAAGTCACCATCAGGGTGCGTCGTCAGCACATCCATAACCTTCATGCATCGAAAGGTTAGTTATTAATAATCTGACACCGTTCCCAGAAGAAGTAGAGATAAGCGTTTAAGACAGCGTCAGCAATTTACACTCAAATTGCGATCTAAATATAGAATTAAATATTTATACAGTTATCAGTTCAAAGAATACGTTTACATGTACAGTTTTTATAGGAACTTTTTAGCGACTTATTGAGTTAGAATCGGCACACATGCATTTAGTAACTTATTCTAGTGACTTTTTGTGTTAGCATCGGCCCATGTTCATTTAGTAACTTTTCTAGTGACTTATTGAGTTACGGTCGGCTCACATGCATTTAGTAACTTATTCAAGTAATTTTGAGTTAGGATCGGCGTTACATTTGATTGAAAAGTTTCTATTCTCCCCACTGGTGGCGACATTCAAAACTAATTAGAGGTCACAATATAACAATGACATTTCAAGGTCACTACAATCATACATTATGACCTCTATTTATTTTTGAAGGTCACCGCCACGGTGCGATCAAGGTCAAATTGAGTCAGAAGGGCAGAGCTAAGTTCAGAACCTGTAACCTTGTCCAAGTTCAGAACCTGTGACCTTGTCCAAGTTCAGAACCTGTGACCTTGGCCAGCTTCATAACCTTGACCTATATCCAGAAGTGCCATAGCTATACTACTGTAATGGGATGAAGTTTAGCGAATCTATAAATCTAATGTTACCGCACTTAATCGATATTAATTTGAGGCCATTAGAAATTACCTGGGGACTCCAACTGTTTATGTTCTCGAACATGGCCCGTAATACGAAACACCCGTCGTACCCTTTCATATTATGAGCAATGGCCGTCACTGAAAATTTTCGAGCTCGCTCGGCCACAAACTGTAGAAACGAATTCACGGGATCCTTCCGAAAGATGTGCAGTCTGGGACCGCAAAATTCGCAAACTTCATCAACATTATCATTATGGATGCACATTGCACACACGCTGGCAGCCACACATAAATTACACTCATGCAAAAACTTTTCACTCATACCCATATATGCCTTCTCTTGCATACACTCTAAATCGTAAAAAATGAACAGTGACGGCATAGCTGCAGCTGTTAATTCTTTAGCTTTATTTATAGGCATGTAACAAAAGTGACCAAGAGGGCATATTTTTTTACATACCTTACAATAAACATGTCCGCATTTATGATCTACTGTATCTACTAACCAAAAGCTTCTCAAACATTCCATACATCTACGCAGCTGTTTACACAGTCCGCTTTCCTGGTGGTTTCTAAGACATGTCTCACCGTGAAAATCTCTGTGACAAATGTTACAAACAATTTTTGCGTTTAGAACAGAACATGGCGGTTTTTGATGACAACATGGACACTGATACATGCAGTTTGCGTGACGTTTTTTGTCGTTTATAGCGGTACTTACACGGTACGCAGAAGTATCCACAAGTAAATGCAGACGTCAAGCTGGTAATAACGTTATAATGTTCATTTTCCAGCATTAAATTTAAAACGATTCGCTCCTGATTTTGGGGACCCTCAAAATAAACGCTGTTCCCTATACGCGAATTGTAAACAACTATCGTATATTTATGCAAGTAATTTGAAATGCCTGTATGTGCTCGTAACTACCACCTTGACTTAAATCAACTCCGCTCACCTGACAAAGATGCATGGCTCGTTGTCGTAACAAAGGGCCCCTCTTATTTTTCATGAAGGTTAACATAGGATCATTGAGCCGATATGCTATAGCCAGAATTAAAGCATATGCTAGGCAATTGTTATCTTGCATGTCCGGAACAACGATGAAACCTCGAAATTTTGCCTTACAAAAATCTTCAAACTTCAAACCTGTTAATTTTTTCCTACCATAACCGGTTGGCACTACAACCCTATCTATCTGCAGTGTCATAACATCACTAGCGAAAAAGCTTGCATTGCTCTGCAATACTTTTTCCAGTACAGACATTATAACACTAACAGATAATTGATCGACCCTTCTAAACGAAAGTCCAATAGGCTTCTCAGGAAAACGTGGGTTACGAAGAGTAAACCCTACACGGTCCGACGGTGCTGCATCTTTAATGATATACGTGAGAAGTTCTTGAAAGGCATCCTGTAAATTAGAACAACTTTTAGAGTCGACACCTTTTAAAAATATGCTTATAATACCTGCATGTAAGATAAGGGATTAACCACAGCTGTAGGATGCTTAAAGCTGAAACGGACGCTCCTACAGGTGGTGTTGAACTTTTTAATACGTCTCTCGTTCAACTCTTGTATAACGTTTATATTCCTAAAATGTTGTGGTGGCTGTGTCTGCGGAGGCGGTGTTGACTGAATACGTCCCGACCCTTGTAGATTTTGTTGCTAGAAAAAATATTATTCACTGATGAACTAAATGTTTAAATTAAAACTTACGGTTATTTCACTTAAATATTCTACTGAAAACGGGTTCGTGGTAGTTATTTTACGCAAATATTCCACTGGATTCCACTTCGTATCGATCATTTCAGACCTGAAAGATTTTTTAAATTTTAATTATCAGTTTAAGTAAAGTAAAACTTACATTTGACGACTTGTCGATGGTAAAACAGTCGCAGTTCCTGTTGTTTCGATCATTTCAGTACTAAAAGATTAACAATTCAATGATTAGCTACCTATGTCGTAGATAAAACTTACTTTTGACGACTTGTCGATGGTAAGAGTGGTAAGACCATCTCAGATTCATCGGCCGGTGTTGCTCTGCGAAAAACATTCCAGTTTAAAAAATAAAAACTGATAAAAAAATATTTATACTTACAAAGTACGGCCGGTATTAATATCACTTGCGTTTAAGTGCTGCATTTTTGATATGAGTAATGCGCTTTTATACGAAGAGTTAACAGTAAAATGTCGATAATGAAATCAGTACGAATATTTATAAACTTTTGAAAGACCCTGTTATCATATATAAATGTGACAGTTAATTACAGTAGACGCTAATAACATTCTCTAATTAGTTTAACTTTTACCTATAAATAAGGTAATTAGGGAATCGTCCAATTTTCAATTATGGAAATATTTTTAATAAAACGTAACGAGAAGAAATGTTAGATAAGCAATTTAAACATTTTTTACTTCATTTAAGACTAATCTCTATAATAGTAAAATAGAAAAATGCAGATAATACTGATTTAAACATAACTGCGCAATGTACATACCTCGCGTTTTATCTTAAACCTTTGTTTTACTTTAAAGATTTAAATATCAGATTACTTATATTATTTAAAAATATTAACTTGTATTTAATGAGGATGTAAACTTATCATAATAACTGCATTTTACAGCTCTCTTTTATATGCGTAACTTTTAAAATATTTGACATTTTAACTTTAAAACAACAGCCCTATTTTTAAAATAATTATTTAAAATAAAAATTAAAAAATTTACCTTCACTCACTCATTATCTTTTTAAAAGCAACAACAAAATCGTTATGGAAAACTTAACAATTAATTTAGCGAAAGGTAACAGCATTGTCGTCAGCATTTATGTAACAAGTATTTTTTCCAAACTAATTAACCTTCCTTCCAATTAAGTGTGGTGAAGGGAAAATTAGGCATTCGCATTTCGAATGTCGATAGTGTAAGAACGTTCCGCAACGTTCAAAGCGGATCAGTGAAGGGGTGCAAAAATTTTAGTTTTAAACGAACCCTTAATTAAATAATAATAATAACAATTAAATAATAATAATAATAATAATAATAATAATGTGTTTTGCGAGTGTAAGTTAACTATTACGATCGGATATAAAAAATGTTCAGGTAAGTACTTGTTTAATTTTCTTTTTATGCGACTATCGCTCATTATTGTGTGTGTGTGTGTGTGTGTGTGTTGTAGTAACAGATATATATCGTATTCAAATCAAAAAGATTTTCTAAATTTTTAAAATTAAGTAGTACTATATCAGAGACTGAGAGATATTTTTAATCTTAATGTATTCTGTTTGTTACGCTAATGTTTTGTCTTCTACACATTGTATTTGTATTTGTATTTGTATTTATACATTGTATTTATATTTAATTTTTTTTATGTACACTGTTTTTTTTAACTAATGACTTAATGTCTTACATTTAATTTAATTGTATGTAATTTATGACTAGATCTATACCACTTTTGTGGTCTAACGATCAATAAATATTATTATTATTATTATTATTATTATAATCAGTTTATTACAACAGATGATCGCAATTTTTTTATTTTACGATGCTTTATAATAAGTTTTGCCAAAATCAAAAAGAAAAAGATTTTTTTCTAACCAAGTTATATTATCATTAACTTTTTTTTTCAGTAGTCTTGTTACTTTTTCAAAAATCGTACGTTAATTTAATTAAATCAATTTTAATTTTACGCTTTAACTCATTTTTTATAATTAGGTTTGTAAAAATTTACTTTAATACCATACATCTATTTTCTTATCAAATTACATTATCATTTTTTATTCAACTTAATTTTTCAAAATAGATAGTACACATTCCTCTAAGCATTTTATTATTATTATTATTATTGTCATTCTAGATTCTATAACCTTTTACTTTTCAAGTTTGCTCACGTAACATATCGTGACAAAACATTTTCCATAACCAAATTACCCTTTTACTTTCCAAAACATCATAGGTACATAACATTTTTATTTTTCCAAAACCTAATTACAGACGCATTATTATTTTCCAATCACTTTTACTTTTTAGCATACACAACATTTTTTATTTTGTCATTAATTGTCATGTAACTAACATTAGTACACACGTAACAACTCTTCACAGCCGCAGGCGTAGAGAACCGATAAGAGAGAGAGAGAGAGAGAGAGAGAGAGAGAGAGAGAGAGAGAGAGAGAGAGAGAGAGAGAGAGAGAGAGAGAGAGACCTAGACGATGAAACCACGAGGAGACAATACCCTCAGGCGAGGGACACCGCCACGAGGAGACAATACCCTCAGGCGAGGGACACCACCCTAGGGCCACTGACCTTACTTTCACACCCCTTCACACCCTCAGGGCACATTCTTCCTTTCACTTTCTCTTCTGACACCATGACGTCAGAAAAAAGTGGAGGGGAGAATGTGCCCCTATTCTACTGACTTATCTTCACTTCAGCATTGTCATCCTGCTCATCATTGTTAGGAGTATTATGACACGAATATCCTTCGTAGTTAGCGCCAATAATGCAACAACTGCAGTTACCTGTGCATGTGCACCCTTCGATAAATTTACAGGAGATGGTGTGTAGAGATAAGTATTTCTTTCAAATAGACCTTTCTCTGATTTATTATCAATTAAAAATTTCAAAAACACTCCTTTTTGGTGCACATTTCCCCTCACAATAACCAAAGTTCACCTCGGTTGAAACATAATTCCCGTATGTATATAAAAAAAAATTCTTAGACCCCTTTTTTTATAATGCAATAAATTTGATCCCAAATCGATGCTTCCCCTTCACGCAGCTATTGAGTTCGAGAATTTTTACGGGAAGTTTTAATAATAATGATATTGGTCCAAAATGCAATATCAATTGGTCCGCAAGGTCTCCCGATCTTTCATCCAATGACATTTTTTTTCGACATTTGAGATCAAGCAAAGCTTTCAAAATTTAGAAGAATTAAAATTCAAGAGGAGTACTACAAAATATGAACGGAAATCAATTTTAGGGTCATTTATTGTAAGTTGTTATTAGAAATTTTTAAAACTGCCCTTTTTACTTTTAATTAGGTAGTTTGTGTAATTGAATTCGCTATTTTTATTGTAAATTTTGTTTGTTGTTGTAAATTAATTTGTTGCGCTTTTTTATATGATTTATTGATTTTTATTGTAATTATTACCTAGAAATGTTACTTATTACTAAAAATAAAATACATATTTGTAAAAGTGCAGATTGTAGTTTTCCATTTTCCAAACTTTCCAAATCACGAAACTGACTACTAATACCTTTTAGAGCATAGAAAATTTTTCCGTACGTAATATTGTACTCGAAAATAATTTTGGCATATTAAGAATTTTGCGTTATCAAAGTAGATTGTAGTTTTCCATTTTTACCAGTCACCATATTGTACATTATACAGTTAATGAAAATCAAACAATCATCTTTGTTAAATCATTTCCTAAGTATAAAACATATGAGAAAATGTCGAAGTGTAAAAACTTACGTATCGATCAACAGTTTGTAAACGGCAGCTCCTAGAATTAATTTAGCGGTATAGGACAGACGATCTTGCTCATTTTCAAAATTTTCCAACGGAAACATTTGAGACGGGCTACTGCACAAAGCAGTAGGTAGACGACTATCCAAATATCTTATACTAATATACCATTCGTCCAACCAATTAATTTTTTGCTCTGCTCGTTTTTCCAGATACTCTTGAAGTTTTTTGACCAGTTCGCTCGTTTCAAACTCATTTACTAATTGAACGGTTCTTGATAGTTCTTCCGTGCTAATCATAGGTTTCAAACTCATGACGTACTTGCGTAAAGTATCTTTCAATTTTGGAACGGGAAGCTTCGGTAGATTTTGTAATTTTTTTTCGAAATTATCCATGTTGCGTATAAAGATTATTTTAAACTAAGTACCGCACTTATTTAAATGGAAACCCGTTGCAAATGATCCGCTGGTTTACAAGCTGAACTGAATTTAGACCGTGTCGTTGGAAAATGTTACATAAGTACTGACGGGTATTTATACTTATCATTTAGTTTTGATAATGGTTGTCACGCGCCGAATCGCTACGTAAACAATTTTGACACATATTAGTTACCTACATGCAACGTCATGGCTAACAAAAATATAATTACTTAATCAATTTCATGGTATTTTGAAAATTTATAATTTTAGAGGACTTCCATTTACAGAAATTCCAAAAATAAAATTTAAACTTTTTTGCAAAGATGCGGATGGTTTGAAAGGTCGCCGCTACACGCCCTCTAGAAGATTAAATAATCATAGTTTTTCAATAGTTTTAAGCTACTTTTAATGACAATTGAAGTTTCGTTGTTGCTAATTAAGTCATTTTTTGTGCACGCAAAATTTATTATTTGATGACCCGTTTTACACAGCCGGTCAAATAAAATGGGTTACACTAAAATTGTTGGATAAAATTTATTCATGGGAAAGTTATAACAAAGTATTTCATAAAAAAATTTAACCCAATTAAAAATAGAAGCATGACAAGTGTACCTATTTATATTTATATTTATATTTATACCTATTTATTTTATATTTTTGTATAGGCATTTTATTTGATAAATAATTATTTAGAAGCCGTTTCAACTGTTTCCCTATAAAAGAGGATGGCCATACAACTAAGAAAAGCTATAACACAATGGGCGTAAGTCATTGCATTGTTTAAAAATTCAATAAATTAATAGCTAAATGACAAAACAGGATGTTTCCATAGGTGGCGATGTAACAAAAATGGATTGATATTTACATGCGCTTGCCACATCCATGGATTAATACTTTGAAGTATTTATATGCATGCCTGCCTTACAAATACTTCTGCTTATTTCAAAGCAATTATGAATTATGTAACTTTTAATTCTCTTTTATATGTTATCGACTCCCTTTTGATTATTCTACAATTCATGTTTATGTTGTATTCTTGTATTGCTTAATAGTTTTCTCTGTTAATTGACATAGGGTGATAATGCATTAGGTAATATTTTTTTATAATACGCAACAGCGACGTGGTCAAATTAGTCATTCGAGCATCAGTTTCAATGCAGCAACAGAGGTTGTGGGCAGAAAAGATTTTCTCTCCTAAGCATACAATAAACAGGCGCTTATTACAACTATTTACTTGTGGAATAAAAAATCCGAATGTTTTAATGAGATTGCTGAGTTTCATAAATTTATTTGATACAAAAATTAAAGGCCTTCGCTCCGACCGGGGTGGCGAATACATGGACGCCAAGTTTGTCTCCTACCTAAAAAGCCAATGGAAATAAAAATCAGAGAACTGTTCGATATTCTAACCAAAGGAATGCTGTAGTCGAAAGAAAGAATCGTACCTTTCTGGAAATGGCTTGTTGCATGTTGGAGAAGAGTTTTTGGACTGAGGTGATTACTTCAGCGAATGCCTCGCAAAACATTCTTCCCTGGAAAGCTGTAAACCGAACACGTTTCGAACTACGGCATGGAAAAGGGCCTCGCTATGGGAACACTCACCAGTTCAGAGCAAGAGTAAAACTGGACGACAAGACTGTTAAAGTAATTCTGTTTGACCACGATTATGAATCTCAAAGCTATAATGGTGCCCTAGCTTCTCTGTTGACGAGAATCGCCCCTTACACTGACTATCCTAGATCTTGTAGCTAATGTTAACGACTCAAGCGTATGTAAGTTCTAAGTACCCATACAAAATTGAACCAACTTCCTACTTTTATTTATCCATAAATGTGAGCGGCATGACCAAGACAGGTAGGAGCGGTGGTGGATTACTTCCTCCACCTCCTCGACGACTCTAGAGAAACACGGAAACCAATTATACGACTCATACTTTCGAAACTGAGGGAGGGTAATATGACACATCATTAATGTAAATCAGTGGATATAAGGAGACCAGAAAGAATAGAAGCAATTAAGAATTGTCCCTAACCAAAGAACAAAAAAGAGGTGGATTCTTTTTTATGAGTCTGTAATATTGATAGGAAATTCAAGGATCACTTCTCGGAAATAACTTCTAAGTTTGCATCACTATTGAAGAAGAATTCGGTATGGAAATGGGAAAAGGAACACCAAATGACACTTGGGAAATTGGTATACCTTGTGTCCCACGCTAGGGGTACCCCATGGGATTTAACATGGGAAAATGGAAATTAACTTTTTCCTGCTTCCCAAATTAAAAAATCGCAAACATTTTGACGCAGATTTAAAGTGGCACTTAAAACGTTTCTAAAAACAATTTTTTGATTACAATTTGATAATTAATAAATTAATTACAGGCATTTGAAATTCGAAATTTTGAAGGTTTTTCGCGCATGCGATTCAGATCGGCTATCTTCGGCTACAATTTAATTTTAGCATCCATATTGCTTTAAAAACCGAAGATAGCCGATCTGAATCGCATGCGCGAAAAACCTTCAAAATTTCGAATTTCAAATGCCTGTAATTAATTTATTAATTATCAAATTGTAATCAAAAAATTGTTATTAGAAACGTTTTAAGTGCCACTTTAAATCTGCGTCAAAATTTTTGCGATTTTTTAACTTGGGAAGCAGGAAAAAGATAATTTCAATTTTCCCATGTTAAATCCCATGGGGTACCCCTAGCGTGGGACACAAGGTATACCTATCCTATGTGGAAAAAAAGGTGAAGAAATACATCTCAGATTACGACCTTTGTCAGAAGACTAAAATAAATAATAAACAACAAGAAGGACTTAAGAAAAATGCATGGACTAAGGGAAGAGTACAACATGTTTTTGTCATGCCGGACGTGCACAGTATCTACACCAAATATATAAAAGCGTTTGTAAGGTGTAGTACACGAGCTGTTCTTTCAGACAATCTAAGCAGATTAGATTAGACCCTCTTTTGCATGGTAACTGAATTCACTCCACTTGTTAATGGAGGTCTCGTTGTATTTATTTACTATCAATACGTACTTAAAGTTGTCAATTCGGCCCTAACCAAAATGGTAAGTAACGAACAAATTAATATTCAACATAAGATTTACTGGTTTTCTTGTAGAGTAGGTTCAAAATCTCGTGGCACTCGAGTTACGCGGCGGGATTTAAAACAATTTCGAAATGTAGGCACGACGTTATACGTCAATAAACATCGGTATGTAAAATACCATCCTAAATATGTAGAGTAAATAAATATAAGTGTAATTATTTATAGAACTTCATATTAATGCCGTAGTATCGCGTTTAAATAAATCCCGCCTCGCATCTCGAGTGCCACGAGATTTTGAAACTACTCTAATAGAATATCTTTCATGTAACAAAGACTGGAAATGATAGCATTTTTCATGCAAATAGAATCGGTGAAATTATTTGATTTAAATGAAAAAATGGAAATGTTTATATCCAAATTCCGTATATTGTAACAGCAAGAATAAAGGTCTGTTGGAACAGTCCCAAATCCCATAAGAGCATCGCATTTTGTTACTACTTGACTGGTGCTAAATCTATCGTCACAGATAAAATAACATTCTGTGCCATCGGTGATACATTTTGTGTACCTAAGTGCTATCGAAATATAATGGAGGTATTTCGACGCCCATTTCTTTGGCGGTCGCTTTTAAACCCATAAAATGTCTTTCAGTACCATACCCTTCGCCGGCCTGCAATTAAAAAACAACTCTACTTTCAGTATAGACTTACTATTTTTACCTCAAGAGAGCTTTTCTTATGAGTGTTAACAGCCAATCTTAAGCTGTCCAATTTTTGTTTGTTTGTTTTATTCGGGTCTAAGGCGGTTTTGGCAAAACTAACAGATTCTTCTGAAAATGACCTTAGTGACTCCAATCTGCCCCTAGCATACTTATTGGTGGTCACCGATTCGTGGATTGCACTCGGTACGCCATGCAATCTGAAAGAAGGAAACGTTCGGTATGTTTATTAGAATACGACCTTAGTAAGTAGGTACCTACCTGTAAAATGCCAATTGTAATGCAACTTGCACGTAACTATCAGGACTCAGTTTTGCATTTTTTATAAAATCTTTACAAAAACACTCAAATTTAAACCATTCAATATCGCCATTATCGACTGATGTATTAAAGTTACTTTCCGCTTCTTTAATGTGTGATAACATGGAGTCGGTGATGTGAAAGTGTAGCTTGGAGGGGCTCGTTGTACTGCCAACATCTGGTATATCCCGACTACGATTGTCTTTGCTGAAAGTCGTCATTAACGTATTCTTTCTAAAAACTGAGAATTTATTACCTACACGAAATCAATAATGTATTCTGCCATATTTGCAACGGTTTGTCCATCACAAAGTGAATGTTCAAACGTTAACCCCGCTATTCCATCATTTCCAATAATGAACTAAAACAACCAATTTCAATTTCCTTCTTTTTTAATAGAAAATGTAGGTGTTTACCTACCTGTAAAGTTTTGTCGAACCAACGGTTACCCGCGTTTAGCTTACTACCACCTCCATGAAGCACTTGCATACCAGCCTTCGTCATTTTATTGCTCACTTCTGGCATCTGACAATCTTGACAAACCAAAAATAAACAACTTTCAATATCTTCAACTTCCTTATGGTTATCTTTAATTAACTCCTCGTGTACTGAAGTCCACGTGTCTCGTTGCTCCGTTGTTAATATTCCAATTGGTATTCCCTGCTCTAGAGGTTGTGATACAATGCTCTTTAGTTGCACGAGTAACTGCATCTCGCTAATCGGATGCGAATTATGGAATAATTGTAACTTGAAGAACTTGGAGAATTTCTTAAATATCGTTGATACCCTTACGATGTATAATTACCTACCTGATTTTTGTAGGCAATAATTATATGCTCTGCATGGGGATAATATGCGATTTTGTCAGTGGGTGAAGATGGTTTACGACAAGTACCAAATAATTTACTGTATTGACTCATGTCTCGTTCAATGTTACCCTTTCGATCTGTAGGTAATTTTTGCCTAAAATCAAAGAATGTTATTATAATAGAAACAGTAACAGTCACTATAATGATTGCATTGTAATTAGATGTTAGTATTCGATATTACGCAATGGATGAAAATTAAATAATTATTTGTTTCTAAAATAGTATTTCCTTTAAAAAAATTAGTGAAGAAAGTCACATTTTCCTCTCTAGAGATGAAAGTAAACGGAGCATTGCGAATGAAATTCGACTTGAGTTCTTCTCTAGTTGTGCAAATCACTGCTGCTAACAGGCCAGTAGAATTAGATCCAGAAGCTTTAATCGCTTCAATTATTATGTCTCAGTATGACTATTTTAGATTTTCCCTCTCCACTGAGATGAGGTTTGGTTACGGTGGGGGAAAATGTACCGATTATGCTACCCCTACGTACGAAACACACCCTATAATGCTACCCACACACACGAAGACACCTTACTTCCCACCGACGCCATGCCGCCGCGCCAGGGTGTATAAGGAGGCGCACCGAACAAATATTCATTCTGCGCCGTAGTTCTCTATCGCCCGGATACAAACGCTCGCTCGGAGTTTCTTAACAAAACACACACTATACAACCACAGTATACGTCTAACGAATGCAGTAGTTGAACTACCTATAAAATACATGGGAAAATACGTCTTCAGTTTTTTTCGCGCATAAGTTACGGCGCATTGGCGTTATGTTATATTTAGCAGTCAACTAGCGTACGCGGTAACTTTAAAATCCCCTCCGGGTAAATCACCCCAATAAACAGACGAATTTGGCAATGCGCAGTAACTTGCGCGAAATATTTTTAGCAAAAAATTATTACAGCAGTTCAACTACTGCATTCGTTAGACGTATACCGTGATACAACCCTTGTCGAGTTGTTGAAGGGTAAACCACCAGGCGTACCCGTGATCACCAATGGTACGCACGGACGCCGCGCCGCTCGAATAAGCCACTGTAGACAAAACAATTCCGTGCCTACCGCCACCCTTCGCCAATGCTACCAATTGTCACGCTACTACCGCCGACACCACCAAAGCTATCATCGCCGCGGCACCCGGAGTGGCGTCTCGTCCTAATCGCTCTCATACACCAACAACCGTACGCCGAGGTCAACGCCTCGCACCTCCACCTGCACGACCCACGACGGTCATTAATCATGTAATTAATTATTAAATTAATCCAGACTGTAATCATCAGTTGTGTACATAGTAGTCTTAGTATGCAATAAAGTCACAGTGCCAAATACCCCAATGAAAAGTGTGTAGGTGGTTTTTCAATTAATATCTCTGAAAATTGGTCAGACTCATCTTCATTTCAGCATTGTCATCCTGCTCATCGTTGTTAGGAGCATTGTGACACGAATATCCTTTGTAGTTTGCAAATAGTGCAAATTGCAGTTACCTGTGAATCCTTCGATAAATTTACAGATCGTGTGTAGAGATTAGTATTTCTTTGAAATAGACCTTTGTCCGATTTATTATCAATTAAATATTTCAAAAACACTCCTTTTTGGTGCACATTTTCCCCCACAACAACCAAAGTTCACCTCGGTTGAAACATAATTCCAGTATATCAAAAAAAAATTCTTGGACTCCTTTTTTTACAATGTAAGTACCAAATCGATGCTTCCCCTTCACGCAGCTATTGAGTTCGAAAATTTTTACGGGAAGTTTTAATAATAAAGACATTGGTCCAAAATGCAGTTTCAATTGGTCCGCAAGGTTTCCCGATCTTTCATCCAATAACATTTGTTTGCGACATTTGAGATCACACAAATCTTTCAAAATTGAGAAGAATGAACGGAAATCAATTTTAGGTCACTGTCTTAGAATAGCAATAGAGCGTCATTTATTGTAAGTTGTTATTAGAAATTGTGGAAACTGTCCTTTTTTACTTTCAATTAGTTAGTTTGCGTAATTGAATTCACTATTTTTATTGTAAATTTTGTTTGTTGTAAATTAATTTGTTGCGCTTTTTTATAGAATTTATTGATTTTTATTGTAATTATTAGAAATGTTATTTACTAAAAATAAAATATTTGTAAAAGTGAAGATACAGTATTTTGTACTCGAGAATAATTTGGGCATATTAAGAATTTTGCGTTATCAAAGTGACCATATTGTATATTATACAATTAATGAAAATCAAACAATTGTCTTTGTTAAATCATTTCCTAAATACCTACATATAAAAAATATGAGAAAATTTGGAAGGGTGAAAACGTACGTACTTATCGATCAAAATTTTGTATACTGCAGCTCCTAGAATTAATTTGGCGGTATAGGACAGACGATCTTGCTCATTTTCAAAATTTTCCAACGGAAATATTTGAGAAGGGCTACTGCACAATGCAGTAGGTTGACGATTATCCAAATATTTCATACTAATGTACCATTCATCCAACCAATTTATTCTTTGCTCTGCTCGTTTTTCCAGATACCCTTGAAGTTTTTTGACCAGTTCGCTCGTTTCAAACTCATTTACTAATTGAACAGTTCTTGATAGTTTTTCCGTGCTAATCATAGGTTTCAAACTCGTGACGTACTTGCGTAAGGTATCTTTCAATTTTGGAACGGGAAGCTTCGGTAGATTTTGTAATTTTTTTTCGAAATTATCCATGTTGCGTAGGGTATAAAGACTTTTTTAAACTACCGCACTTCAAATGATCCGCTGATTTACACGCTGAACTGAATTTCGAGCGTGGCGTTGAAAAATATTATTACATAAATACTGACGGGTATCTACTTATTATTGCTTAAAAAAGTTCTGTTTGTTAACCACTCGCGATATAAAGCGACTGGAGGGAGTAAGTAAGTTTACTTTACGAATCTTAATTATTTAATAACAGTTCGTTAGCTCGCAGTTACGTGTTTGAACCACTGAACTCAATGTTCAGTGGTTTGAACACATAAGTTCATCACTTCAAGGTCTAAGCACTATCCGAGCCTTTCGGGCTGAAACACTTTTAACGGAGGAATTTGATGCACACCAAGATTTACATAGTTGCTGCTACCATTTGTTTTTAATCACGTCACAACACAAGGATTTGGATTTTCCTTGGATGGTTTATGCACCATATATATTTCAATCGTCACGCTTAGTTTCGCATTTTCTGACGACGGTAAGTCTCTTGGACATCTTGATCGCACCTTCAACTGTACCTTGCAGAAACGCTCCTCGGCGGTAACATAGGACTGGCAATCACACAATCCTTATTAGTTATTACTGATGGGCGCCCTTCAGTGGGGAATACAACAAACGGCAGAGCTCGAAAATAACATGACATCCGTGGAACGTATTTTTGAGTACGACTCAATCGAACAGGAAGACTATTCTGGTGCCGACGTAGACAAAACTTGGCCCGAATACGGCGAAATAGTCTTTCGCGATATTTCTCTTAAATATTCATCCGATGGTCCGCTTATTTTAAAATGTTTAAATTTTAAAATTTCTCCCGGCGTGAAGATTGGAATAATTGGAAGAACCGGTGCAGGAAAGTCATCGATTGTCAATGCTCTTCTTAGGCTAAGTTATACAACCGGTGAAATCTTAATCGATAATGTCGATATTAGAAATTTAAATTTACAAGCTCTTCGATCAAAGATATCGGTTATTCCTCAAGATCCCACTCTGTTTTCTGGCACGTTGAGAAAAAATTTAGATCCGTTTGAAGAGTACGAAGATAAAGATTTATGGAATGTCCTAAAAGAGGTTGAATTAAAAGATTTTTTCGCATCACTACCACAAGGTTTATTCTTACTTATGTGTTTTCGTTCCTACATTCTAACTGTTGTTCTAGGGTTATGCCATGGTATTAACCAAGGTGGAACAAATGTAAGTGTAGGCCAACGTCAGTTGATCTGTTTAGCACGTGCCATTTTACGTAATAATAAGATATTGGTAATGGATGAAGCAACTGCGAATGTCGACACAGAAACTGACGCTTTGTTACAGAGAACGATCAGAGAAAAGTTTAAGTATTGTACAGTTCTTACCATTGCGCATAGATTAGAAACAATAATCGATTCTGATAAAGTTCTAGTTATGAGTGACGGTGAAGTAGGTAGTTGAGTTTGATAAACCATCTGTTTTACTTCAAAACAACAATGGCTACTTTTATAATATGGTTAAAGCGACGTGTAAGAATGAAAATTTCATATCTCAGGATGTATTTTATACGAATTTGTTGTAATTGTTTAAATTAAGTGTACATATATTATATGCTCAATCTTTCTCCACAATTTTTAGTTACAGGGCTACTACAATGGAGAAGCACCACTTGGTATTTGAAAGTACAACAAAAATCTTCATTTGTCTTGATCATTATCATTGACTTTAGAAAGTCAATGTCATTATTAGACAATAACATTTTGAATTTCTTCAAATATTTCGTCAACTAATTACCATATCTTTTCTAAATTCCGTACATTTCCAAAATTTCGTTTTTAGTTCACTGAAAATACTACTTGCTTCGGTTCTAATTTATTGATGGAGGATATACTTATGTCCTTCAGTTTGCTCATCCTATCAGGTTCTTACTATCAAATTGATTGGTGAAATCCGTTCTTAAACGATGAGACTGAAGGATAATTATCCTAAACTTTCCTCAGGTTTTTTGAAGCTTCAGGTGTGCTGAAAAACACCCTAAAAGTTTACCAACGTTTGACCACCCGAATGCCTTAATTTTCAAGTTGGTGGTCGTCAATCTACCTAACTTCTACAGTTTTCATCCTACAAAAGTAATGTTGGTGTCTAGCCCTATATTTTTGGGACCTTAGAATAAATTTAGAGGGGGCCAAATAACTTTACAACAATAGTCACTTTTATACAGCCAATTTTGTAGCTTACACCCTCATTTAGGCTAGATCGGAGCGCGTGTATGACAATGCATTAGGTAATATTTTTTATTGTACGCATCAGCGATGTGGCCAAATCACATCATTAATGTAAATCAGTGGGTAAGGATGAGTTCAGGAAGAATAGAACCTATTAAGAATTGTCCCTAACCAAAGGACAAAAAAGAGGTGCAATCCCTTTTAGGAGTCTGTAATTTTTATTGGAGATACAAGGATCGCTTCTCGGAAATAACATCTAAGTTTGCATCACTATTGAAGAAGAATTCGGTATGGAAATGGAAAAAGGAACACCAAAAGACATTTGGGAAATACAACGCAGAGTAGGTACGACCGTTGTCAGAAGACCAAAATAAATAACAAACAACAAGAAGGACAGAAGAAGAACGTATAGGCTAAAGGAAGAGTACCTACAATATGTTTTTGTCATGTTGGACGTGCTCACCAAAAAATAAAAATAAAAGCGTCTGTAAGGTTGTTACCTTCCTTTTTGCCCAATCGTAATGGTGTTCCGGTGCTCAAACCTTCGGGAGCAGAGTCGTGAGTATTATACCGTTGCTTGTTTGTGGGTGCCAACCTGTCTAACTTTTTTGCTTGCCAACGACAGGTAATTAGACAAGCCACTGAGTAGTCTAGCTTAATAATTCTTATTTTGTTAATTTTATTTGTACAGACTTATGGATTGTAATACCCGTATAGGTAAGTACACTTTAATATTATAAATGCTTTGATAAATTTTTCTACTTGCTTCAGATGAATGATCATTCAACCTCTGCCGGATACCTATTGGTATTCAAATATTTACACTCTTCTAGAATAATTACAACATAATTATGATACAATTCACGGATAACAACGACAATATGTATTCAATTCAACTTCGGAACAAATGATTTGTGACTTGATAAACCAAACAGGACGATAGAGATAACACAATGGCGTTATAAGAAATCTTCACTTATTTAAGGTAGAAGTTCGCAGGGCCGGCGGAAACGGCCCTGCAGGGGATGCGGCGCAGGCGGGCGCCGCTACGAAGGGGGCGCCGCTACCAGGGCTTTGTTCATAATTTCATTTAAAAAAATATTTCAAAAATGAAAATTAAGAAAATTAACCAATTTGTGAAACGGCGCAATCTACAAAGGATAAGTTTAGGGTGAACGTGATTATACACTTCTATTGTATTTTTCACACCGAGAATTCAGTATAAATTGTATTTAATAAAAATAAAAAGCATTGTTTATTACAAGATTATTGTTTATAAATAAAGTTAGATACGAGCGGCGCATTTTAGTTGAGGCCACCAGGGGCTTAACTACCATGGTTCCGCGGGTTCCGCGGAACCCAGGCCCGTGATCTATGGGGCCCGGATGTCACGGCACCAATATTTGTATTTTCGTAAACATTCCTCATAAACTGCTGATAAACGTATTTAAAGGAATTGCATTACAAAATCTACGTTTTATTTTTCAGCAAGTTGACATAATGTAACATTTCATTTATGGAACAAAATTTTTATTGCCACAATTTCCGGCCTACCCTTCATTTACTAGCGGTGTTGTTGTTTGTACTCGTATCTCGTACCAATCATAAACAAAACAGATGCACCGTATTTATTGTATTGTATAAAGCTTCTGAGAATTCTGACCTGCTGTTTTCATCATTCCAAATATTTATAATCTTACTTATAATTTAAATATTATTACTGTAATACTTTGTCTTTTTTCTTAACATTTGTGGGATAATAATAAATTTTGTTATTTATTTTAATTGGTTATTTAAAATTCTTATTACGTGGGGGGGGGGGGGGGGGGCATTTTTAGATTTGGAACCCAGGCCCGGTGCCTGCTAGTTACGCCACTGGAGGCCACACCTCATTCCTGACCAGGTCAGCCATGCTACATAAGGCAAAGGCGCTCGATACTGAATTCTCAATGTGAAAAGTACAATAGACGTTGCAATGTATTCGTTAACAGGGTTATACAGGGTGTTTTTTGGTAGCTTTAGTTAGACAGTTCTGGGAAAGATTTATAGGTAGGTTTTTGAAAATTTGAACTTAGGGGTTACTCTGAAAGTCGAATCGATGTAAAATATTTTCAAAATGGCACCATAGCCCTATTCTTCCTCTATGCGCTGGTGAAAACTCGGTTGCCATAACTACAACGGTTTTCAAGTATAGAACTCTCAAAGTACCCCCTGCATCCGCCATTTGTTTTTAAAGTCAAAATAAGTGAAAAACCGTAAATTGTAGATATTGATATGTGGGTATCAAAAGGACTGAAACTTCACGTAGAATCCAAAAGTGGAATAAAAAAATAGGGGTTGACGTTTAAAATAACGAAGTTACTAGCTACTTCCGGCGTTTCCTGAAGTGCTGCCATTTGAAAATATTTTACATCGATTCGGTGTTCAGAGTAACCCCTAAAATATTGAAACTCTTGAAATATATTAATAATGTCGATTAGGCACCTACCTATTCTTATAATTTATTAAAGTTACATTTTCTAGTTATTTTCAAATTTTTTCCTTATCTAAAGTTTTTATTTTACTAAAAGAGAATTTGAATTGTAGATGATTATTTTGGTACCAGATTTGGATCAGTGAGAGTTTGCTGAAATTGTTCATTTTTCGATGATTTTATGTGCGCGTAGTTGGGGGGGGGGGGGGGGGGGGGGGGGGGGGGGCTTCAGTAGAAATAGCAGGCAGGCGCCAAAGGCTTCAGCGCCGGCCCTGGAAGTTCGTATTTCAAACCTGAGCTGGGACCGGTGTTCAAGTGGCGGCGTTACTGTTTAGCTCTAATGACCGTTATTCTTGCAAGCAATTGAGCTGGTAATTGGATTTTTCCGTCCCTGAAACCTCAGGAGCAATCTCCTATTCGTATTTTCCCGCACTTAGGGACGAGGGCCCTAAAAGGGTAACGCGCATTTTAGATGGGAATCTAAGACGATTTTAAATGAATCAATATACTTACTTGAGATAACAAACGGCCCTGTAAGAATTCTTAGACGACTCCTAATAGTTTATAGATTACCGCCTACTGAAACTGTACTGAAGTGGATCACTATCAAGTATATCTCTGTCACGTACTTATATGTGTGTAACCAGAATCTAAACTAACTAATTATGCAATGATAGGCACAATGCATTCATTATCTTACGTGTAACTGATTGGTTTGCCATCCAACTATTTAATTGATTATATTAATTAACTTGGTTAGCACACTACGTGTTTATTACCCGCCTACTCACAATTGTCCATTTCCTGTCTTACGTACTCATACCTGCGCTACGCGATACGATTATCATGATTTATTTGAAAGTTTCCCACAATTATACCGTACCTATTTTATAATCTATATGAAATTTTCGGAACGTTACAAGGTGTAGTACGAGTTGTAATTTCAGACAATCTAAGCAGATTAGACCCTCTTCTGCATGGTAACTGAATTCACTCCACCTGTTAATGGAGGCCCCGTTGTATTGACTACCTATACGTACTTAAGGTTGTCAATTCGGCCCTAACCGAAAT
>JAVRBK010000036.1:0-66711 GCA_036250285.1 Pyrocoelia pectoralis | reverse complement strand
TATGTAATTAAGAGATATTAAAAAAACACTTATTACCAAAATTTGGAATTATGCCAATTAGTTTCAAAGTTTGAGAGTACAGTTCAGCTTGGACTTAAAAGAACAAAAGATTTTGTATTGTGTATAGATATCATCCAACAGAATTCAAATACAAAAGTGTCTTACATGTCTGTGATTTTTAAGTAATTTATGTTTTTAACATCCTTGCTAAAGGTAATAGTAGCTTTATAAGTTTTAATTTAAATAACCACTTCATCCTTAGTGGTAACTCGGATTAAGGTTAAATGTGGGGGTATTCTAAATTTTATGCCAAAAATATTTTAACTCTTAGTTCTTTGATACGATTTTATAAACACTTCATTCCATCGTTTTAATTATTTTTTTTTAAACGAGATTTTAAATTCCTAACTTATAACATTCATGCAGTTATAGTATAATATAGTTTCATTATTGTACATTTCACAAAATCAGTTGTAAAAATTGATTTTTAGTACATTTAGTACATTTTTTATTGTAAAAAGTACTGATTTTAGGTAACTTGTTTAATTAGTCTTACGATCTATTATTTACAATTAAGTTTTAATCATTTAGTTGACATGTCGCATGCTTACAGAGGAAACGAGAATATTTTTACTTGTAGATTTAGTTAATAATGCATCCGTGTACTATATACTTTGGATAAATAAACTGATTTTATATAAGGTTTGATCTCTCTTTGGTGACGGAACCTCTTTGTGAAAAATACATACTCCTAAATACATGGTATACTAAATTGAAATTTATACCAAATACATTCAAATTTAAAAATAATTTTTATGAAAGGTACTTACAAAATAAACAATTTTGGGCAATTCTCAGTACTGAAAATGTTACTAAAGGGGAAAATAAAAATGTGGGTACGTGATTGTGTTACACTTAAACCTCTAATATAATGCCACCAAGTACACAAAAACCCTGAGAAGGCGTGGTCGAGGATCTACATTTTTACGAAGTACATTCAAATGCAAAATAAATTGTTCTATAAATAAAGAAGCAAGATGGGTAAACTGTCAAAATATTCTAGAGCTGAATGTACCACGCCCCCAGACAAGTAGCAGGAAGTAAAGCAAAAAACACTAAGCTAATTGCAGGATTTGTGAAAACAGCACATTTACTAAAATCGTCATTTCTTAATAGTTTGTATTATTCCAGATCACGCTGGTGTTTGTTTATTTCCACACATCCTCTCTAGTGTAATGGAAAAAAAGCAAATAGCCATAGTCCACAAGTAGCAACAAAAGAGGTATTGTGAATGAATATTCATTAGGGTTAATATCGTGCATTAAATGGGCTGTTGCCAAAATAATGTTGATCACAGAAATGACTTTCACACGAATGAAGCAGTAAGGATTTTTTATCAAAATATGTAAATTGGTGCTTTTATAAACTTTTTTCTCAATTTTATTTTTCAGCCAATGATCGACTTCTATAATAGTTACTTATAATGTCCTTTAATTCGAGAAAAGTTCATTCGGAAGTGCAAACTTCCTTTTTTTCCCCACTCAAATGGTTAACTTTTTAAAACATTTATTCCTTTCCAGCTGCAGTAGTGTAGCCGATCCACTTTAATTTTGTTAATGTAACATTCAATTTTGAGGTATGCAGGGATTACACAGTTTCTGAAAAATTTTTTCATCACAAATAGACAGCTTTATTTTCACATTCCATACACTACTCGAAGATAAGTCTGGTTACTTTGTACCGGCTTGATTTGGGGGTGGTGGGCGTTTGAAGTAAAATGAAAAATAGGAATACTTACCAAACAGCCAGATGGTTGATTTTGGTCTTATTTAATTCGTCGTGATGTACTGTGATAGAAAATCATAATGCCATACGTTTTAATGCACACAAACTCATTGCCAGACTTCAAGAACGCTCTCATCACATGCAAATGCTTGTTTGCTTCATATACGGTATGCGACAAAATAAACAGTACTGAAATGCGCATGTGTCAAATATGTATGTGTCATACGCTGAAACGTAGAGTAGTTTCAAAATGTCGTGGCACTCGAGTGCGTGGCGGGATTTATTTAAACGCGATACTACGATATTAATATGAAGTTCTATAAATAATTACACCTATATTTATTTACTCTACATGTTAAGATGGCATTTTAACTACCAATGTTTCTCGACGTATAATAGTTAGGGAGCTGGTGGCAGTAATTTTTATACGATTTCATCGTCTGACAGAGGTAGATAATATTAGAGTACTAAGTAAAATAATCATTTTAAACAATTTCTGCCATTCACTAATTGTTGCAATATCAAATAGGAGCTTGCGAAAATGTTAGTAAAAATAAGTGTCATAAACAATATTATCGCTTCTGTTAACAGTTTTAATAACTTGTATTTAATATAAAAAAAGATTAATGCTGGTGGCAGAAGTTTGTCCTGCTGTGTTTTAGAGTAATTAATTTGTTTTTTAATTATTATGATGTATAAAAAAATAAATTACTTCATCGGCAGGCAGATTACAATAATTATTGAAGTTATATTATAAGAGATTAAAAAATTACTTCTGCCACTATGATGATGTTGCATTAATAATATGTATTACGGCAAAAATGCTTTAAAAAAAAATTAAAAAAATTATAACATCGTTTCTGTCTTTAAAGTCTAACATTTCTATTAGTTATGGAAAGCATAAAAATGAAAAAGGCAGAAAAATCGATACTGTTTTTTCGAAGACAGAAGTATTTTACTACCAGAGGACAGCTGCAAGGGAGTAGAAATACACACTCACTAATATTATTTGTGTATATTATATTTGTTCGCATGGTCGAAATGAAAGTTAGAAGGAATAGGTAGGTGGTTTAAAACAGGAATGAAGGGTATAGAGACAGTGGCGTAGCTACATATTCAGCGCCCTGGAGCAAATAAGATCGGTGCGCCCCCTTTTTGCGTCACAAATGTTCCCACTATGATAATACTACATTTTTAGTCTATTTTTTAATTTTAATTTTAAACATTATTGTGTTAAAATGTTTATTATGACATGCGCGTGTATATTTTTTTCGAGCCAAAGTACATTTTCACAATTGAAAGTGGCTATAAAACACGATTACGTCATTGAGCGCCCTCGAGAAACTTATATACTAGAGGTACAATTTTCTTCTACCATTTATTATTTCTTGTACAATAAATTTACAATATATTTCAGCTTTTAAGAAGTCGCACAGCGCACACAACATTCATTAAGTATTGTCAAATTGTGTGTATATATTGATTAAACCTCTTTTATCACCTGATAAAACTATTTAGTAAAATAACACTATAACAAGCTGTTTTAAAATTTGCGCTCCCTGACTCGTGCGCCCTTAAAACTCGTGCGCTCGGAGCAGTTTGCTCTAACTGCTCCACGGTAGCTACGCCCCTGTATAGAGATAAATAATTACACAGCGAAAGAGAGAAATATAAATGCTGTAAAATACGTTTGCCCCTCCACTTGCCCCTCATATGAAGGAGAGATAATGGATGAAAGTGCAGATTTCGCCACTAACAGAATTCTGGATGAAAGTGACGAAGAAAGCAATGACTACTGCATGTTATAAATATCTATTTTAATAAAAGAAATTAAAATAAATGAAATATTTGTTTTTTATATTACATCTAAAATCAGAGTTGTAAATGTCTGCCATATTTTTTTTATATTTACAAATACTCTATAAAACATACAAATAATTATTCAAAAGACGATGGAATGACATAGTACTCATTATTTTTTTACAGTTTATTAATTATTTTTATAACAACTCCCACAATCCTGACTTCTGCCAGCTTTAATTTCACTATCTATCAAATGTATTTAATAAAATGTAATTGATGACAGAAACGATAATATAATTTTTGACAGTTTTTTTTTTTACAATTTCGAAATTATTTATACAAAAAAATCAGAGCTACCTAAGCTCGGTACTTATTTTTTCTACTTCACATAGTTGCAGATTACATTACGTTCTAGTATCAATGACGATGAAATCATATACCTAAATTGCCACCAGCTCCCTAACTATAACGTCGTGCCTACTTTTCGAAATTGTTTTAAATCCCGCCGCGCATCTCGAGTGCCACGAGATTTTGAAACTACTCTACCGAGTGATTTCCGAACGTGGGTACAACGTCTGTCAATGTCTTTTTAATGTTAAGTTGCTTCAGGATGGTTCTCACTGTTGCAGAAAAAGTTTTTATCGTGGAGCACTATTTTCGATCGTACGGTAATTGGTAAAAGGCGCGAAAACGGTGCAAACTTAAAAGAAGTTGCTGACGCATTTAGACCTAAGTTTATCAAACGGACTCCGAGCAACGCCGTTATGTTGGCAGTTGTTGACAAGTTTCGTCGTACGGGAAATGTGCTTTGTCAACATAAAGGTCACGTGAGTCGCCCAGTGACGGTCACAACCAATACGAATCACGGGCGAATCAGGTGCTGCAATCGCAAAACGAAGCCTTCGAAGATCATCAATTCAATTGAATATATTATATACATACAAAATACAGACCAGACACTGTCTGACTGCAGCTGATAAGCGTGTAAGAGCCGAATACTGCGCACATGTGTTGGCTATGGATTATGAGGACGTATATTGTTCTTGTCAAGTGTTCTCATTTCCTCACTCATATTCATTTAATTTAAACGGATACATTAACAAGCAGACAACACGCTTCCTTGCATTCGAACTCCCGGGCACAGTATTATATACAGCATTAAGCTGTGTCCCGGGCGAGCAATCCCTTTATAGCGACCGTGTCACCATTTGGTGTGCTGTATCCACACATGGCATTTGGGCCCATATTTCATCGAAGATGACGATGTAACGCCATTTACTGTGAATCAAGAGCCCTACAGAGAACAGGTTATCACCATTTAATAATAATAATAATAATATCGTTTATTGTCATTAACCATGAAAATGGTATTGACAGTGTCAAAGCAAGGTACATGCAAGTAAATATAATACAAATACAATGATGGGAACAATATGTAACAAAATAAAAACAAGAAAACAATTTAAAAAAACAGAAAAAAATAACGCTAATAACAATTCACTAACATACATTAATTATAAATTCTATTAAGGTACTCCTCTACAGTGTACGGATTAATAGATAGTAGTAAAGTCTTTAATTTTTGTTTAAATGTCATCACATTATCACATTTTTTAATCTCGTCACTAAGGGAGTTAAATAATTTACAGCCCAGAAAATAAAAATTTATTTTGATAAAATGTGGTACAATGCTTGTCTGGTCTTAATATGTTCCTGGATGTAGTATTATGTCCATGCAAAGGTTTGTTTTTGTGAAATAAATCTTTGTTTTTGTAGACAAAGCAGCAAACTTCATAAATGTATGTCGCAGTGAGTGTCAGTATCTTCAAGTCTTGAAATGATTTGCGGCAAGATGCACGGGATGATAGTTGTCCTAGGATTCTGACTGCATATTTTTGAATAAGGAAAACCCTTGATACCAGACAGCTTCCTCCCCAGATTACAATTCCATAACGTAGAACGGAGTGAAAATTCGCGTGGTATATATTAAGCAGGATTGGCAAACTGCAATGGTTAGATAGAAACCGAATGGCAAAGCAGCAGCTCCGAAGTCTCGCTCAGAGAATATCAATATGTTTGTTCTAGTTTAGCCGTTCATCAAATGTGACACCTAATACATTTACATTCGACGATAAGTTGAGATGTAAGTTGTTGCTATTGGAGTAGTTTATCGATCGAGGCAGTCTAGCAATACTAAAGGCGACCG
The DNA here is from genome assembly GCA_036250285.1 of Pyrocoelia pectoralis. NCBI lineage: Eukaryota > Metazoa > Arthropoda > Insecta > Coleoptera > Lampyridae > Pyrocoelia > Pyrocoelia pectoralis. The sequence goes on along the minus strand of JAVRBK010000036.1, from coordinate 60,917 downwards.
ATATTGTTTTATTCATGTTTAATTCTAGGCAATTATGTTTAGCCCACTTAACAATTCTAGCATACACATTATTTGCAACATGCAGCGTTTCAAAAGCGTTCATCCCTGTAATTAAAAGATTCGTATCATCCGCGTAGCACACTATGTTAACGTTGTGGTCGGAGATATACTTGGACAAGTCATTAGAGTAAATAACATACAGCAATGGCCCCAATACAGAACCCTGTGGAACACCTCTTGTCACACGACGCGGTTCACTGCGAGTGCCATTGAGTTCTACTATCTGGTATCGGTGCGTGAGGTAGGATTCCAGTAGCTTCAAAGCTAGTCCTCTTATTCCATACCTTGACAATTTATGTAGCAATAGCCGGTGATTAACTAGGTCAAATGCTCGAGAGAAGTCAACAAAGAACCCGAGCGCAGATGACTGATTATCTAAAGTACTAACAATTACGTGCTGGTATGCGCAAAGTGCTGTTAATGTGTTTCTGCCCTTCACAAAACCATGTTGAGTGGGTGATAATAATTTGTTTTCAACAAAGAATTTCAAGAGTTGTTCGCCAATAACGGATTCGTGAATCTTCGAGAAAGTTGAGAGCAGGCTAATAGCTCTGTAATTGCCGTAGTCGTTGGGATCGCCCTTTTTAAACAATGACCTCACAAGTGATATTTTTGTTGCGATGGGAATATTCCCGTAGTGATAGATAAATTAATTAAATATGATAATGGTTTAGAAATAAACGTCTTGATCTCTTTTAGTAATTTACTTGTTATATTATCAATGCCGCATGAGTTTGATGATTTGAGTTTGTGAATTTGCTCTATAATGTCACTTTCACACACATTTTGATTTGTTGTTGGATTTTGTAATTCTATCATCATTAAACTTCTTTACAGATTTTGCTAGTTCCTGTTTGTACTTAACATTCAGCTGATCCCTAATCGAATTGAATATTGGATATGTAATTGCCAAATTTTGATACATGGAAAGTTTATGTTTCAGTTGTTCTGCTTCCTTAGATAACCATTTCTTACAGCAGGCGCGTTTATTGTGAGGTTTTATCAGTTGTCTTCTGTGAGGAAAGCACAAATTCAGGTAGTAGGACATAGTCGCACTAAGGCTTTGAAAGGCCGTCTCCACATCCTTTTCTGCATAAACCCCTTGCCAGTCCTCCTTCACTATTAGGCTTTTGAAATACTGGATGTTATTAAAGTTAAAATTACGTTTATAGATATATTGGTTTTTTGCTGTGCTTTTCCTATTATTGTTGTTAAACCTTAGGAACTGAGAGTAGTGATCTGACAAATTTAAGTTTATGTTCAAAGTATTAACATTACATATACTGGAGCTTACAAAGAAATTGTCTATACAGGTGCTAGTGTTGGCGGTTACCCTCGTAGGGGTGTTGATCGTAGCCTGTAGACCATAAGATGAGAGTAAATCCGTAAAACTCATACATTGATTACTATTTATCATAAAGTCAATGTTAAAGTCCCCGCCGATTATCAGTTTATGCTCTTTTCTTGTCAGGTTTTCAAGTAGCCTATCAAATTTATTTAGGAACATTAGAAAATTTGAATTTGGAGGCCGATATACGGCTACCAGAATCAGATTATGAGCCAATATTCTGTATGATCTTCAGCGATTTTGTCGTGCCAGTAACCTACCACGTAATAAGCAATGGTTTCAGTAGGCCGGGGCAACCTGTCACATGGCTAGGGTCTCTTCGAATGGTACGGAAGCATTTTGGGGATCGCCTTATTTCCCGTGGCACTGATTACCCATATACATGGCAGTCACGAGACCTAACACCACCTGATGCGTACATATGGGGAATGCTGAAGGAGGCTGTATTCCGTAGATCCATCTGACATTCCGGAATGTTCTTCGGTACTATCACATTCAGTCTTTGATATTCCCACATGTGATTATCCCACCCACACACCTTTTTCAAAACTGCCATTCTGTAAGTAATTCTTTCCTACAGTTACGAGTTTATTATTAGTATCAAATGTAGTGCAGTATTGCATACAAATCATTATTAAAAGCTGTTTTAGCAGCTACGGTATGACCACTTTGGACACAACTAACTCTGTTCACCCAACAGAAATAGTTAAGCTCCACCTCAAAAATTACCGCCACATTTAAATCCAACTTTTTTATTCGTCGAATTTTCGAAACACGAAACACGAGCAATCACTTGCTTTCAATTGTTGTAGTTGGCGTAACTGAATTGACATCTGTAGTAATCTGTCATTGCGTTTTGGTGTTTGAACAAGTTTGTATAGTACCTATTTACATCGTGGTTAAGTTGTTAATCTCATCCCCGGTTTTCATAACTTTTGTCTGTGTAAAACTGGTCGCTCCTTACATTGGGCAAAATTCAATGGGAGTCAACTTTATCTGGTCAGCAAATATATTATAGTTGCTAAAACAGTTAGATACAGTAGATGTAAACAGAGTGGGTTCAATTACTTCAATTTCTGTTACGCTTCTAATACTATGAAGAGAAACACAGATGCCACTACAGTATTTCATGGAGACTGGAATGTGCCACACCTATATGAAAAACTATCGCCTCAAAATGTACAATTTGCATTATTCTAAATTTTGTTGGCGTTAAAAGTACCAAAGTAAAATCTGTAAGCAGGAAAGGAACGAAATTGACTATGCATTTAATACATTGTGTTTGTAAAATGCCTAAAAACAAATCAAAAAAAAAAAAAAAAACATATTCAACGAACTGGGAAAGTATGTAAAGTGATATCACTTCTGTAAGTTAGTCAATACCTGCTGAACTTCGGAATTTATGAAGTTCGTTATATTTATGCTCTACATTCCCAAACGTTTTTATACTGTCAAATTCAACAACATTGAATATTTTATTTGTTTAAGTGTAAAATTATGATTTATACTTCTAACTTCAATAAATCAGACAAAAATTCCCTAATTTGAAGGTATGATTGTTACACTTGTTGCATGCGATTATTGCGATGTTAACACCTAATACGGTTGCAGATTCATTAATAATTGGTCCCGCAGTAAATCACAAAGCAAGGTACTTTTAATTACAGTTTAAGCCTCTTAGATTGCTCTGTACTAACATTGACGAATGAGATTCAATCTTTATATCCTAATCTGAACAAAACCGTTAGCACCGAATGTATGTCAATCAACATGACTCGAACCTAATAAAAAACAATCCATTATTATAACATCCTCTTTTGCCTGTAGTATCTGAAATAGTATATGGCTCACCGCATTTGAGATCAGGAGATCACTATCTTAAGTAAAAGCAATTAAACCTGCAGTATAAGAATTATATATTTTAGCTTACCTAATAATCTATCTCAAAATATACAATATATACAATATTTAACATACATAATTAAAATATAACAATACTATTTTCAAATAAAATATACTAAACAATTTATAAATACTGACTGTGACTGTAATATACCTAGTAGGCAAAATAAAATGATTATCACTATTACTTTCCAGACCATTCATTAACTCTACCATTATCAAACATCAAATTATGCCTGGGAAGAGGAGTAAGTCTGCCACGTTTTATTATACCCATATTTTCTCCAGGATAGTACTGCAACGAGAGGTACATTACAACAAAACACATGTTTAAATGCTTTAAGAAACAAATATATACAAAACAGTGAAAGATAATCATGATAATAGAAAGCAATAAATTAATAATTGTAATTCGATATAACTTAAATTAAAATACATAACTTACCTGACATTGAGAAATAAATTCCAATAAAGAAGTTCCCAACATTCGACTAGATTCAGACAAGTTTGAAAGACTGAAATATAGTTTAGTTTTACTTAACTAGTTTAAATACATGACAAAAAGTGATTGGTATTATTTATTCATTATTGGCAGTCACATCATAACATCACAATGCAATAACCAAACTAAAATTGTATTTAAATGAATAAAACATCTGTTAATCAAATATGTCGAAGTATTATTACTTACACATATCGCTATTTGGTAGGGAAATGTATTTTTCTAAACATTTATTGTAGATAAATATAGGGAACCCTTACGGCTTACGGCTCAACCAAAAGAGAATTAATTTCTGCATTCAATAATGATTTTTAATTATAACAAGTATGTAATCCATTTAAATGTTTAAATTTTAAATAGAACCCAACAAATTCCGACACTATGTTCTATTTGAAATAAATATTAAGTTGAATTACATGTTATTATAATTATTTATGGAGAATAAAAAGTGAACATAACTTCTTCCCAGCATGCTGTTATTTTTTGAATTACTCGCAAACAATTATTGTGTAATACAAAGTTATGTTAAAGTTAAGTAAAAAATGAACAAGGAATCCGTTACTGTCATTATATAGAATATATACAAAGTAAAGTGCGTTATTGTCGTAAAGACTAATGTATGTTTCTACTTCTCTATCTCTCTCCTTCAGCATGAATATACAGGGTGACATTGAAAAAACTACAATGCGTATTACCAGGCGATAGAGGGCCATGAAATAATAAAAAAATTCCTATACACTAAGGTCCTATCGCCTTTTGTTTTTAAGATAAGATAGATACGTTGAGCTTCGGAAGAATTTGATCGAGCTTCGCCATAACACATAATCATGTCTCTGTAATCTTCAAACGTGTAGAGAACCATTTTTAAAAGTAATTTTAAAAAACGAGAAGCAAAATAATCAAACAAAAACGTAATCAGGAACACGAGAAACTTGAATAAATTATTACAGTATTAATTTCACAGATGCCATAATTTCGTAGTCAAGATGCTCTATCTTAACAACAAAAGGTGATCGGACATTAGTGTATACTGTGTATAGGAATTTTTTTTATTATTTCTTGGCCCTCTATCGCGTGGTAATATGCATTGTAGTTTTTTCAATGTCACCCTGTATACAATATTGTTTTGGTCCTACTTGTTGGAAATTCATTGTTTAAGATTTTTAACAAACACTTGAAATACCAAGTATTAATTTCCAAAATTATTTAATTACAATTTTTATAAATTTTAACAAATATTTTTTACGACATATGTTTCGCAACACTATAGCTTTGTTTTGTGACGACATTTTACATTTCAATAGTAATTTGAAGTACCATATGACCAAGAAACTTGCCGGATTTCAAATGTACAATTGTTTTGGTCCTTAACTTGTTGAGTTTCAACAAACACTTGAAATACCAACTATTAACTTCCAAAATTATAACACTGTAGCTTTGTCACAAAGCTGCACTATGTGGTAAAAAATATTGTTCATAAAAATTTTAAATAAATAATTTTGGACATTAATACTTGGTATTGCAAGTGTTTGTTGAAAATCTTATCAAGATTATAGACGTGAGTTGATTCATGTTCGTTTGTTCGTTGGTCTCCACGATAACTCGACTTCTAGACTATGTAGGAGGTCGAGGGTTGGCCTTAAAACATCCCTAATTTTACAACTTAATTTAAGTTCGAAGATGGTACAAATCTGATAACCTTTGACCTCCGATTTATGATATTACCATAAAGAATAATACACCTAACATCACCAAAATTTAAGGTGGCAACATTGTTAAGTTGGTATTTGTTAGATAATATTTTTCAAGATGCAGTGAAACTCCTCAAATCCGAACTAATTGGGGCTGTAGCCTGTTCGGATTTCAATTTGCTCGGATTAGCCGAACACTATCCATAACATAATAACCAGCCCCCGTTCCGCAGCAGCCACGCCAAACGATGTCATGTTCATGCGACCTTGGCGCGCAATTGGCTCCGCGGGAAGGTTTTCGTCACTTCGACAATTGAAGATAACTGATTTCAAGTGATATTTTGTGTGTTTCTATTGTTATTTCATTGTTTTTGCAAAGTGATTAATCTAAATAATTTCAATAACCAACTTTTACCGTTTTTCAATCCTGGATGACATAAGTATGTAGACACATTTACACTTTTTTAGGTATGCTAACATTAATATAATTCAAAGATATCTATGCAACTAATGATTAGACCATTAGATTAGATTAGATTAGGCACATGAGAAAAAGTGAGAGATTTCTTGATTTAAAGAGGAATATTTAAAGTAAATATTTTAAGTTTTGAACTGTAGATCCTGATCACAGACTGACAAATACCAACTTTTTTTGTCAAAAATATTAGCCACGAATTAGTTTCTAGAGTAACGAAAACATTATATGTATATGGTTTATTTTTTCTTTTGTTTTTTATCACTTGGTATAAACTTACCTAGAAGAGTTACATAATCCTCCAGATACGATGGCATCACATATTTTTGTATTGGCGTCCACATCAAACAATGGTATTCCGAAATGGCAATCCAATAAAGTCCACATCTACACATGAAGTTACAAAATATGATAGTTTTCCATAAGTAATACACACCTCGCCATTTGCATCTTCGGAACCAAGTTTATTGACACAGTTATCTTCAACAGATTTCTTAATAGATGAGGTATCAGAATCTACTTGTCTGGAAAACATACTAATGTTTTCATCAGTTGGACTCAAAAGAGTCTCAAATGAGAAAAGGCTTTGTATACTTCCATTTAAAGGTTTTTCTTTATCTTCTTGTGAAAGAATAGTATCTTTATCCAACAAATCTAGTTCCTCTTTTAAAAGTTCTGTTGAATCTTGATGCATAAACCCATTTGCGGGAGAAGATCGTTCACTGCTATGAACAGGTGTAACAGCAAAATGAGATTCAACAGGGGATTGCAATTGCTTTTCCTGATCATCCGTTACAATTTCATTTTGATTTATTTCGTTATTTGTAAAACTGAAATTTTCATTTGCAAATGTTGTCGGTTCCGCTAATTTTTTTACATTACTTTTATGCAATTTAGCTACTCCTGAAAATAAATATCAATTATAAATGGAAACTTAACTTTCAATGTTACCAGGATTAGTGTTAACTTTATGTCGTCCTAATCGTACAATAGGATCTCTATTTGCACAACCTAAGTCTTTAATACCAATATTAACAAAAGTTAGATAACCACAATTTTTGTCTAAGTCTACAAGTCCCGATAAACGCTGTACAGCTGGATGTTTAGCCCACTGAATGGAATGTACGCCTTCGCCTATGTAACATGCGAGTTAAACTACTGCCGAGATACTCCAATGTTACTCACCTTGTCCTTTAGTGTTTGCATCATTTTGAAAGGGAAATGGTTTAATATGGATTTGAGCAGATTGATGTACTCCATATGCTTGCAATAGCACAGGTGAATACTGTAAAGCAGCATTTACATACATGATATTTGCAACAGGAAGAATAGCTGGTTCGTGCAACCATGCCATAACTAAAAACTTTGAAAAACCCAAAAACATTCGAGGTAATTGTTTCAATTGAGTGCCTACGAATACAATATAAATAAAACCCAGTAACAGAAATAAATTACCTTACCTTTAACGAGAAGTAATGAAGGTGGCCCATATCCTGTCATGTGATAAAGGTACATTTTAAACCATATAGAATTTACTTCGGGTACAGGTGGACCTAAATGTGGGGGTGACAAAATTGAAACAGGTCTTACTTCTCTACTAAGTGGCGCCATGGAAACCAGTAGTCTAAAAATATTTGAAGTTACTAAATATACACAATCGAGCATTCAAAATAATTACAACAGTATAAGCAGGTTTTGAAATTTTATTACACTATTTAAGAGTCATTCAGACACTGCATTCCCATTTTTTCATACAGAAAAATGTATAAAATGTTGAATTTTATTGCACTTAGTTAAATAATAAAAAATGACAATTTAAGAAATTGAAGTTGTTTATGACAATAGTACAAAAATATAGGAACATCGAACATAATAACATTATTTATTCAATCAGAGCAAATGAATAACCATTTGAACAATTCATAGCCACCTTAACTACTGCACAACTTCCTAACTGTATATTTAAACAAATTTTTAATTGTGTACTTGCAGTTTATGTTGGCAGCACTATGCTATGGTGCCATAATTTTCATTGCTCTGTTACAGTTTTTAAATCTGTTGGTTTTGTTATAAAACACTAACAAGCCAATTTACCACAATGTAAAAATAAAATGTAAATAATTTTAATTGTACATGAAAAAAATGTCAACTCTTGATGTTAAATGTGCTTATTTAATAATAAAAAGTATCACTACTACAATTACTATAGGTCTATATCATGACCACTCACCACAGACGTTAAAAAAAAGATGGACTGCAAATTGTATTTTACCGGCAACATTTATTTGCCATACCATGCTGGTAGTTAGTTATTTTCTTATAGGGATCGATTTAAGTTGGCAATTTAAAACGCCGAAAGCATTGAATAAAGAATAGAGTTGAAAGTCTTTGAGTTAACCTCAATGTTTTATATCTTCGCGTTCTTGAACTTCACAATATTTTATTAAACGTTATTGTAGTATTTGGTTATCCAAATGAATATTATTTAAACATCAGTAACTTGCATACAGTAGATGACATTTTTTTAGAGTGTAGCTCGAGAACCGTTTAACTTAATTAAAATTTGAAAATTGGAAATTACAGCCAAAGGATGGCCAGAACATTTACTTATAATTGGTAAAGAGCAAAAATTAAACGTAGCCAATTTATTGGTGCCCAAAATTGATCAAAAATTAAAAATCGATTTTCTCAAAATCTGCTTAAAGGATTTTTTTATTTTTTGAAATATTATATGTAGTTCATGAAAAACTATTGGCACTACATTTACTTCTTTATTTCCCATAGGGGTAGGGGGATGAATGTTTGAAATTGAGAATCTTAAATCTTCATAACTTTTTTGCTAATATGACAAATTTTATGACATGCCCTTGTAAATTATTACAGGAGATAATCAAAAATCGTTTTCTGATTACAACTATACCACACACTATATATTTTTATTTTTTTCTATCCAGAATTTGATAAAATATTAAAAATATTTATGACATACTCTGTATATTATTTCAGGAGAAAATCAGAAATAGTTTTCTGATTACAACTATACTACACACTATATATTTATTAAGTTATTACGTAAAAACTATTTTACTTTGTGTTATGCAAAACACTATTTTATTTAATACGTAATTGTAGTAAACAGGAGAAAGTTGTGTGGCAGTTTACTTGTCATTTAATTTTACAAGGAGCTTAACAAATATTCATTTGTCAGTGATTTAAAATCTTCAAAAATTTTATATCATGACAGCTGCTTAAAAAAAAATAAACTTAGAAGTTTTAGATACGGAAAAAGTAATTTTAAAAGTGATGTATTATACATACTTGTATTTCTTCTGAAGTAGCCTGGTGTAAGTAGCTTCATCTAAGGAATGTAGGCTTTCAAGACGAACTAAATCAAGACCAGCGCTTGGTAATTTTCGTAATGCCATTACAGTTGATCTTAGTATCACTGCATGATCAAAATATCGTCTAGCTTCTCCTTCGCCTTCGGCATCAAGAACAGATACCTTTTCCAACTCACATAGGAAGCTGTCTAAACTTTCGTCACTTAATTTTCCAACTTCGAACATTGTCACCGCATGTTTTTTAAGGCCCTACACAAAAAACTGTATGAAACCTATACATTTACACACATACTTATTGTTTGAATTAAATTTTCAGTAATTTCTTTAAATGAACATATTAATGAAAATTCTATTTAGCAGACTTTTTCCATTTTTGCAGTAAGATATGGGTGAATAAAATATAGAGGATGGGGCAAACCCTGTTGTAGTTCTATAATATAACTCTTATTTTATAAAACTTATCTGATGTATTTGATTGGTAAGAGGGCAAGAGGAAATATTTTAAAATTATTTTCATATACAGAGTAGACCATTTTAAGTGATACACGCGAATATCTCGAAAAGGAGAATTTTTTTCAAAAAATGTTTCAGATCAAAGTTTTGTGGTTTTGAGGGGGAAAGATGATGACATTATCAATTTAATTGTAGATGGCGCCACTTTAGAGATTTCATCATGGCGGCCATTTTTTTAAATGGGAGTTGATTTTTCTTTCCAAATGAAAGTTGTAGCTGGCAATAAGACAAATACAATGGTTTTTGGTTTTTTGTAATCGGATCATTTTTCACTGAGTTACGGGGTTCCAAAGTTTATAAATTAAGTAAAAGTTTCCACAATTCCACCTCCCATAGTGTACGTATTTTGTAACTCCACACCACTCTGCATTTCTCTCCCCTCTCTGTGTTGATCCTATCCGTTATCTGGACCGATTCTGTTTGATAGTCAACCAGGTCCAGGCTGATTGACACGCATTTTCCCCTGCTTAGCATTACCCAGGATGAACGACGTGGACGTGACGGGGTTTTCATCCTTTTGGGGTGCTTGATTAGCGTGAGTCCCCTTGCCTCTTACTATTCGGAGTACTTGATTAGTGCGAAAGGTGCAGAATTACAAAATACGTATACTATGTTGGTGGAAACTTTACTTAATTTACGCATTTTGGAACACCGTACCTCACTGAAAAATGATCCGATGAAAAAAAACAAAAAACTGTTGTATTCGTCTTATTGCCAGCTACAACTTTCATTTGGAAAGAAAAATCAACTCCCATTTAAAAAAATGATCGCCATGATAAAATGTCTAAAGTGGCGCCATCTACAATTAAATCGATAATGTCATCATCTTTCCCCCTCAAAGCCACAAAACTTTCGTCTGAAACATTTTTTGAAAAAAATTCTCCTTTCCGAGATTATCGCATATATCACTTAAAGTGGTCTACCCTGTATACAGGGCGGTCCAATACTAAAGTACTTATTTTTTTAAAATGAAATGAACTTTTTTTACATTTTTAGAACATCTGTAGCCACCACTATTTTTTTATACTCTTCCACCCATTGCGGAGACTACATACCCCTCTTTAAGAATTCGCCACCGTTTCAGATTTAATGCTGGAATTTTCAAATTTACAAAGCAAAGGGCTCAATTTTTTTTATGAAGTTTTGAATTTAATTTTGTACAGGGTGGTCAAATAATAATTATAAATTTACAATTTTTCGGTTTGTTCAAATGGAACACCCAATAGTATCTTCTTCAACTTTTCTATTAACTTTGGTAATATGTACCTATCTTTCGTCATTTACTAGTTAATTAAAAAAAAACTTAGAGCCTGGTAATTAAAATATAATACATATTTTCGTAATGAATGTACGAGTTCATATCTATCTAATAACAAAATAATGCAATATGAAAGTGGACTAAATGACCCTACTGGTGTAATATTATGAATACAACTTACAGGTGATAGGTTCCCCATCATAAGAAATGCTGTTAATGTTGAATCAAAAAGAAAAGCGATTCTTTGTCCATTTTTCGGAAGTGTATTATTTGATGGACTGTCAGGAGTGTCACTTCTGGGTGACTGCAACTCTGTCGAGAGATCAATGTAATTTTCTTGATTTAAATTTAATGTTAAAGGAGTAATTTCCATTTTCCTGTAAACACAGTGACTTTTACAATTACTATTGGTGCTAAAAGATCACCTATCATTTGTTTAGTGTGACTTTAAGGATAGATATGCAGTAAAGTCACAATCTTTGTGACAGCTATACTTACTGTGTGGGAATAGTAGGAACATTATTCCATGAAGGATGGCGGAGAGATTTGGCATTTTCAGTTTCAGAATCCAATTTACGTGCAAAACTTAATCTACTATACAAAGACACAGCATGTTTTACTAAATCAGTTTCCACTTGTAAAACATTTGCTAACTGAAAATAATTTTAATTAGTAGTACCACAAATTAATGTTAGGAATATAATGAGAATGACTAATCCAAAGCTTAAGTTTATTAATTTATAATGGAGGTGCTCACTGCAAGAAAACTTGTCGTCTTCTTGAGAGTATAACCGAGACTTACATAAATTTGAAGCTAGGTACTGTTTTAGTGCATTTTTTTTAATTAAAAGAACTACAGTTTGCATTTTGTTAATCCATTGACCAAATCACGTAAAATTTCTGCTTTAGTAACTGGAAGAGATAGGTATAGGGAACCATTGTACCGTTCGAGAGAGAATAAAATTGTGCATCAGATTACGACGAAACATACAGGGTGTTCCAATTGAAAAAGCAACTTATGATGACTTCAAGTTAACTAAACTCGGCACTAAATTTCTACCACCCTGTATGCAATTAAGCCACATTGAAAGTATGGATGGGAAGCTTAGGGGTCTAGCTATCTCTCGTGTGAATATGGTTCCTTTATCTTTCTTGCTGTAGAATTCACATTGTTTTAAGCTAGATAGTGTTTATTTTAATTTTTATTAAAATATCACGAAAACCGTTAATTTTAGGAATAGGAAAACTTGATGGAAGTTCACTTCAAATTTTACATAGAATCCAAAATCGGAATAATATATAGGGCGTTACATTTAAAATAACAAAGTTGGTGTCATTTCCGGAAAAACCTGAAGTATTACGAGGGCGCCATTGTTTTATTTGAGAAGCCCATGCACGAAAACCCCATTGCCCAAATTTTCAAAAATTCAGACCAATCTACTGAATCTAGTCCCTGAAATATTCTAGTGGGTGGTCACCGTGAGACACCCTGTATAATAAAGTATATAAATAGTATATTCATACATACTTCACCTATTGTCATATGCTCATCTATGGAAACAAATATTTTATATAATAGTGTTTCAAAATAATCTCCCAAAACTCTATTCATGACAAAGCCTTGAAGTGGGGGAACCTGAATTCTGTCCATAGCTGTAACTGGTACATCTAAATATATTAATCCTTTCCTAAAATTTAGTACATCTTCATGTTACTAATATATCAAAAGATAGTCTTACTTGTATAGACTAAGTACTACTTGAAAGTTTAAAACTCCAGCCGTATGTGAACCGTAATCAATTAATTTATCAATCACTTCTAATTCTTCACTATTTACTAACTAAAAATAAACTTAACTCATTGTCGCCTTAAGAATATTATACTTTACTTTAACATCATCTTCAAGTACCATTCCTATTTCTACTCTCCACCACGGTTCAATGTGAATATCACAAGGAACTTTAGGAAGTAGTCCCCTCACATTACGCTTACCAAATAGTCGCCCTCGGTTACTTCTTGATTTATTCATTATGTCTATATATTCATTTCTTCCAATTCCTAGGAGTCTCAAACCTTAAAATAACAATCAAATCTCACAATTATGCAACATTTAATTTAGCATCTTGCGATTTTTATAAAAAATTGAATAAATGAGGTGTTGATGCATAATGTTCTTCGTAAGTTAACATTTGTTGAGGGTGTGTTTGCTAACATCAATTTAATACCTATGTTGTTCGAGATGTTGTTGGTTTGTTTTTTACACTGTCAGTTTAGGTAGAAAAAAATAGTATCTATATCATGAAGCGGTTTGGATGTACATTTTGAATATTTATTGCTTAGAAGACAATGTTTCGTGTTCAATAGATTAATGAAAATAATTTTTTTAATCGGCTAGTTTTACCATCAAATTCTAATAATAGTTTTGATTTTTTTATGATCTCAATTTACTTACAATCAGCTGCTGTGAAGTTTGGTAGGCTATCATAACTTCTCTCGGCTTGCATTAATCGTTCAACAACAGAAACATAATAATTAAAAGGAGTAATTCTAAGTCCCTTAACAACCATATCAGCTAGGTGATATGGAAACAGCATAAGCCTTTCTCGACTATACGAAATGATTCTTTCATAATATCGTTTCTCATCTTTCAAGATTTGTCGAACTACAAAAGGATAAATAACATTAACAAATCCAATGCAATAATACTTTTATCACCCAAGTTTCCCCGAAAACGAAGCTGATTTTTAATACTAAAGGCTACTACAGTTTTCCCATATTCTTTAGGTGAATTTCCAAGCAGCTAAAAACGTACAAAGGTGTGTAATAAATAAATGATTGATGTAGGATTAGCAATGTACTTGTTTGATATGTGCTGGTAATTGCGTCCATGGTATATTTTTACGAATATTTTCTTCTACTTCAGAATTCATTATCACTTACATGTTTATAATACTAGATAATCAAAAATTAAAACGAAATAGGTAAGTAAAATATAGATAAGATTTGATGTTTAGCAACTAAAAAACGTTTAATAAATGTCAATTTTTGCGGGGTTGCCCAATTTAGATCCCTAGTGCAGACAGTCGTCAAAAAAAGATTTTACTAAATGACAACACTGTATAAGAGAGAAACGGTCCATAAGGCGCACTTAAAAAAATTGTTACACCTAATAAACAAGTAAACAACGTATAAATCAACTAAATCAACAAGCTCATTCGAATCGACGCAATGGTTATTTTTTATTCAGTTTCAAACTAGAGTAGGTATATACGTGGTATATACCAAGGTTTATTAAGTGAATAGGTTGCCTCAATCGCATAGCTTGTAGGTGATCGCTCGCAGCGTGCAGGGAGGGTGCAACGTCACTGCCAGTCGCGCGAGATTTCACGTTATAGCGCGCTCTCAGTCTGTTACATAGGTAATATATTTGTCCGTTGCACAATTGAGGCGTGTTTTACAAAAACAGCATAAGTCCAAAATTACCGAAATCGGGTTAGTGGGGCCATCTTACTAGAAAATGAGATATCTAGTAAGATGGCCCCACTAACCCGATTTCGGTAATTTTGGACTTATGCTGTTTTTGTAAAACACGCCTCAATTGCAGTTTCACTGAAACTGCAAAACCATTTTACCCACCATCTGAATATTTCTTTAAAAAAATTTGCTTCAAAACCATAATGTTAAAAAACATCGTTAAATTCGTAATAAAAAATGCTATCGAATACAAGGTGTTTCGTTGGTTGCGGCGATATAAAAAAATAAAGTTGATGATGGTTCCTCGGAGACGAAACGTCGAATAAAAAATTTGAAAGCGCCATCTAATAGAATTCAAAAAGTGTCAATGAAGAAGTATCTTTGGTTTTTAAAAAAATTTTAAAATAAAGGAAGGAATTACGAAAAAAGAAAAACCCAAAAATTGCATTTTGTTTTAAATCTCGGAAACGATAAACAATAACGAACTTTTGCAAACTGCATGTGAACATGCCCTAAATTATACAACTTTTCTCTAATTTAACCGCCTTCGTATCTCTTACCGTTTTCAAGATCCCCATGCTGTTCATCCTTATCTAGGACACGTTGTATAGATACTTTTTGCGCCCAGCGCCGAGCTAAGGATATCTGCCGCCCGGGTGCAAGATATCATTTGCCGCCCCTATACTATAAAGACTATAGACATAAATAGTAGGGAGTTATTGCCCACGTTATGAATCGTTTCCCTTATTAACGCAAGCCTTATTTTGACATTTACGCGTGCGTAGAAGTTTTTATTAAATAAGGGAACCTTAATAAAATACTGTCCTTAGAATAAGATACTGCCTTCCCTTATTTACGATGAAATACGGTAAGAATTTAAGGTGACGTTATTTCCCTTATAGAGGCATTTGACAGTAATCGTAACATTCGTAACCTACAAAGTTTGTTAACATTTGCTTTTGAGAGGGAAAACTTATTATACCTAATAAAGAAAATGAACACAAGCAGCGGAAGTGCAAAAAAGGGAGATTAATAAGATTGAGAAAGAAACTCAACAAAATTTAAAACATAAATTTGTAGTATCCACAGTTGGGTTACCTATATTTTAGAGATCCGACAACATGTACAAATCTGAAAAGCAGTGGTAACGTCGATACTTTTGTTTTACTCTAGTTCCATCTGGCGGAGGATTTTGGCGGAAGGCGGCATAATCTTAACTTTCAGATCATCTGAATTCAAACCGTGAAGTAGTAAACATCGAAATCTGTAATGTTTCTAAGAGGCACAGAAGTTGTCTGTGTAAGAGGCTTTCGGAACGCTAACTTCACATTACACTTTACCAAATTTCAAATCGAAGGGGGAATACCTAAACATGGCCGACAACATTTAAACTTTCCCTCCAAAACAAACCAACCCCAAACTGACACAAGCTCGTGATCGTCTAACAGGCCCTCTATCGTGTAAAAAGGTACGAATACACTGGTTGTGAACCAATAGGGAAGGAGAATCAAAACTACCATTAACTGTACCAAAAATAATGCATTTATTGACAGTTACTCGACGATTAGGAGGAGAAAAAGTGCGAACACTAAAAAAAACTCCTCCTTAGACATAATTACATACATGACATCAAATCAAATACAAAATTAGAGCAACAAGACTGTTAAATAATATCAAGACAAAACATTTACAATTTCATTGTGGATGCGCTTCGATCATCTTTATAGTAGTTTACGTAACAAGTCCCGAAAGTGATCTTTTACTGGACAAGTAGGCAAATTACAGGACGAGCCGCAGGCGAGTCCTGCAAGCCTGCGAGTCCAGTAAAAGCACTTTTGAGACGTATTACGTACAATATTTTTTTAAAAATCAGCCAGAAACGGGCAGAACAATTGACGATTCTAGGCCGGAAAGTAAAAATGAGTCCGGTAAAGTAAAAATGAGTCCGGTAAAACTTTTACCGAACTATCACAATAACTTTCCGGCTCGGTCCGACAAAATGACATTTTCTGGCCTAAAAATAATCCGGAAAGTACTACTTTCTGGCCGATTTTAAAAAAAATACTTTATGCGGCAGTTGTAATTAGCACAATAAATAATCAAATTAAACAAAGAAAATCAAATCAAATCAAATTAAATACATTGCATATCAAAATAAAAGGGTCAGGAGAGTTTAAAAAGATAGAAAGTACACAAGTTACAAGAGGGTTCAAATTCAGGTAAAAATACACAAAGGACACAGTTAGTCATGGTTTCGAGTACAATAGAGCCATCTTTCTCTGTTTATCCACAAATATTTAATACATTATGTTCAATTTGAACTCATTTGTAATGTCCCTCAATTAATCATAAAACACATAAATAAATAGGAGAAATCATAATACAATTTGCTAGCTACACACATAATCATAATAAAATCGAAGTCAGATCAGACGTGGGTATTCCCCATTTTCGATTTGGACTGTCTGTTTTTAGGTATTCATATTTTGTTGTTTTGTTTTGTTTTTGCTAACTACACACATAATAGATTAAATGTCGGAAATGCCATAAGTTCAAACACATATTTATATATGAAAGCAAATGGATAATACAAATGTAGATAGTTCTACTACACACACGCGACACACTCTTGTATATATAATTATCGTACATTTATGTTATAAATGTACATTTAAAAATTAATCATGAAATAAGTGTCATAACCAAACATTATTTTTAATATCCATAAGAGAAATGTAGTAAGATAAGGATAGCGATCCCCGCACTAATTTCCCTCTTGCTCTAACAGAACCTGTCAATTTTTATATTCGACGTTATCCTTCCAGTTATATATAGAGTTCACTGGCGACAACATAATAAACGAACGCTTCCAACGTGAGATTCAAATTAATTGAATACTCCCGTTGAAAAGCGAGGTAATGCAAAAATCAGGGTAAGACCAATTTATAATAACACACAATGCAATTCAATTAGATAGATATAATCATATTAATCAAAAAGATATCACCTGCAGCTGAAGTATCAAAAATGGAGTCACCAAAATAAAACAAATGAAAACGATGTTCACTACTTCACGGTTTGAATTCAGATGATCTCTGAAAGTTAAGATTAAGCCGCCTTCCGCCAAAATCCTCCGCCAGATGGAACTAGAGTAAAACAAAAGTATCGACGTTGCCACTGCTTTTCAGATTTGTACATGTTGTCGGATCTCTAAAATATAGGTAACCCTTAGAACATATAGTACTGGAACGAGCATACTCCGTAAACTCTATTAGAAGTTGATGGCACAAAGAAGATTGACAGAACAAACATAATCATAATCATAATCTTTATTCATTTGTTAATAGCATAACTTAATGAACACCGTCTCCGCAAATGTTGTTAAGTTAGCATATTACGGTTATTTTCATTCAATTATGTGTTATGCACTTATAGCATGGGGTCATTCTTCATGTATGCCCAAAATCTTCAAAATTCAAAGACGCGTAGTACGTAACAATGTAATGTTGGGAGTTACCAAGCGTGTAAAAGTTTGGCCCCCCCTCCAGGATTGTTATCAATGACCCATTGAACAATATTAGAGGGGGGGGAAAGTTGAACGGCCGCCATCTTGTCCGCCATCTTGAAAATACCCGCGAACCTATTTTTGGCTATATCTTAGCAACTGTATGTCCAAATCGAACGTACGTAGACTCTAATTGCACAGTTTTGTATTCCTAAGATAAATTGTTATATAACCGAAATTGATAATCCTAGCGGATTTAATGTTTTTGGGCTTAAAAGCTTAAATTATGGAATATGTAAAAAAACGCTAAAAAACATATCACTTGTGATTTTATTATTATTAATCTTTTAGATCTCGCTTTTATGAATAAAATGCAAAAACAATCAACGAAATTCGAGCACTGGTTACGAAAATATACAAGAATTAGGAATAGGTAGCGCACTTTTGCTGAACACAATAATTGGTAGTTACAGGTCAAATTAAAAATTGCATAAGTTTGCTCTCTACAAAATATGCGAATTACTACTAAATACATGCATTAATTAAGTGTAATCAATTTTTGGAGGTTTATGCCCCATTCGCGATTCCCTCGCCCCCATAAGAGTAATGATCGCCATGACATGAATCAGATCCGAAAAACCGCACCGGTGAATAAATCGAAAATACCTGAATTAATACAAATTTTATAAATTAATAATTTTTTTTGTGCCGCACCTTCTCGTTTATTTAATTAATTGATTTAATGTAGGCTTTTAGGAAGAAGAGGTGAACATCAAATGACAATTATTATTATACGGATTAATTTACACAAGGGCATTTGCAAAGAGCAGTGTAGTTTGCACGTCCATTGTTTGTCACACTTACGGGTTGTGACACTTCCTCACTGAGAGGACGCTCTAAAAGTCTAAAAGGACGGAATTCAGTGCCTGGAAAAGGAACCCAGACACTGTAATTCAGGTCATCGTCCAAATGATGGAAAATGCATTCGCAGTGATGAAATTTGGAGTCTACAAAGTTCAAAGCTTTGAAGCCTTTCTTTATTCAAGTTTATGGAGGCGGTGCAGAATCCATTAATCAACAACGAAAGTTAATATTCTGTCACCGAAACAAAAGTTTACAAATGATGCACCCGACACAAGACGTTCTCCTATTACACTGCAAGAGAGCAGCTTACCAAGCTACCATTTGGAGCAGGGCACATAAGGCTGAGCTTCAAGCCCCACATCCAATTCAACATGGGTGGAAGAAACTCGATCACAGATTCCTTCCCGTGTGGATAACAATTCCGGAAGTCAGCCCCGCTTGCATTGAGATTCTTAAATGTGGTTACAAGCAGAATTGTGGAAACTGATGCAATTCAAGAAAAAAATCATTAAATTGCACTGCTCTTTGCAAATGTCTGCGTAAATTGTTCCGTATAATAATACTTGTCATTTGATGGTCACCTCTTCTCCCTAAAAGCCTAAATTAAATTAATTAATTAAAAAAACGACAAGGTGCGAAACGCATAAAACTTTTTAAAAATATATAAAAAATGATTCATTTATAAAATTTGTATTAATTCGGTTATTTTCGATTTATTCACCGGTACGGTTTTTCGGATCTGATTCATGTCATGGCGATCATTATTCTTATGAGGGCGAGTGAATCGCGAATGGGGCATAAGCCTTCAAAAATTGATGTATGTATTTAGTATTAATTCGCACATTTTGTAGAGAACAAACTTATGAAATTTTCAATTTGACCTGTAACTCCCAATTATTGTGTGCTGAGCAAAGGTGCGGTACCTATTCCTAAATCTTGTATATTTTGGTAACCAGTGCTCGGATTTCGTTGATTGTTTTTGCATTTTATTCATAAAAGCGAGATCTAAAAGATTAATAATAATAAAATCAAAAGTGATATGTTTTTTAGCGTTTTTTTTACATATTCCATAATTTAAGCTTTTAAGCCCAAAAACATTAAATCCGCTAGGATTATCAATTTCGGTTATATAACAATTTATCTTAGGAATACAAAACTGTGCAATTAGAGTCTACGTACGTTCGATTTGGACGTACGGTTGCTAAGATATAGCCAAAAATAGGTTCGCGGGTATTTTCAAGATGGCGGACAAGATGGCGGACGTTCAACTTTCCCCCCCTCTAATATTTTTCAGTGGGTCATTGATAACAATCCTGGAGGGGGGGGCAAACTTTTACACGCTTGGTAACTCCCAATGAAAATTATATGGCGATTGTTACGTACTAGCGCGGTCAGAATCATTACTAATTTAGAATTCAGAAAGTGTTGCAAAGGTCAATTTATCAATCAGGGTATATTAACACTTCCTTGTATTTATATTTTAAACTGCATACTATTGATGAAAAATAATTACCAGCACTATAATTCATTTTCTGATATTCATAACTACAACACAAGAAATAGTCCAAGAAAATAGACCTTTAAATACGAATTTTGAGGTAAATACTTGAATTTTTGATATAAGTTTCTTTAAATGATTAAAAAACAAATTGTGAAAGTTTTTTTTTAAATCACCCCCGGGGAGGGTTGAAAAAAAATAAAAAGAGTGTTTTTTTTTAATTTTGAGGAAACCGTAAGAACTAGAAAAAAAAAGTTGAAACGAAAGTTGTAGAGCATCCAATTTTAGAAAGAAATGATCTCTTTATATTTTTTGCTAAAATTAAAATTATCCGAGATAGGGTGGTTAGAAGGTAGGGAATGATAGTAACAACTTTAAAAAATCATAAGTTGTTAAAAAATTGATATTTTCAATAATTTTTTTTTTTAATTTACTCAGAAAAAAATAATCTTTCATTCTAGAGATACTTTTTTTTTTTTTAATTATTTATAACAAAGTTAGAACAATTCAAAATTTTCAGGGCCGAATTAAAACAGCTTCACTCGATGAAATTAATTTTTTTCTTTTATTTATTCTTTTATTATTTTATAAACTGACCATATGCGTTGAAATTTTATTTTTACCTGTCTTTTCCAAGCAGGTATAAAATAATTTACCTGTTGACAGATTTCTCGAGGGGTTATAAATAATTAAAAAAAAAAAAGTATCTCTAGAAGAAAGATTATTTTTTTCTGAGTAAATTAAAAAAAAAAATTATTGAAAATATCAATTTTTTAACAACTTATGATTTTTTAAAGTTGTTACTATCATTCCCTACCTTCTAACCACCCTATCTCGGATAATTTTAATTTTAGCAAAAAATATAAAGAGATCATTTCTTTCTAAAATTGGATGCTCTACAACTTTCGTTTCAACTTTTTTTTTCTAGTTCTTACGGTTTCCTCAAAATTAAAAAAAAACACTATTTTTTTTCAACCCTCCCCGGGGGTGATTTAAAAAAAACTTTCACAATTCGTTTTTTAATCATTTAAAGAAACTTATATCAAAAATTCAAGTATTTCCTCAAAATTCGTATTTAAAGGTCTATTTTCTTGGACTAAAATAAAAGGGACCTAAACCTGCTTCAACTACGTCTTTCCACGTCTCAAAACAGTAGCAATTATTATGCTATAAAGCTCTATAATAAATTGCCCAATAGACAGCTTTCATATAAACAATTGCAATCTTGCATGGGTCATTACTTAAAAACTCGGGCTTTTTACTCCGTGAGAGAGTTTCTAGACAGTAACATCGACGATGAGATTAAATGAATGACTGTGATTCTGATTTTTGTGATATTTTAATTGTATCATTCGTTCTTAAAATCTTTTAATGTTTGACTTTTATTTATATACCACTTTATGTTATATGTATCAAATATTTATTTTTTGTATCTACCTGGATATATTGTTCTACAATGACGTGTTTATAATAGTTATGCTATTAACAAATGAATAAAGATTATGATTATGAAAAAAAAAACAATACAATAGTATGCAAGTTAAAGAAGGATAAACTGATAACTCGAACTTGTTGGTAATGCGCAGTCGCGTACATTGTTGTGTTTTGACGTTAATGGCGAATTTTAAAATCAGTTGCGAGCTGACTTAATATTTACTTTTATCTTTTATTTTTGAAATTTTGATACTTAATTACTGGGAAGCTTTTAGTTAATAATGTATTGTTACATATGTAAAATTCTAACCACTAAACACGTACAACTAACCTTAAAATTTAAATTTGTCTACGTGTTTCTTAAATCATCGACTTTGAACCGAACGTATAACAAACTTTCACTCGATCCCACTTCTGATAACTATAAGGGTTTTTTTCTTAGCACGTTCACGTTTATTTTCTAACAAAAATCAAAAATTAATTACATTTGTAAACTTTACAAATCTTTTCCTTAACAAAGTTTTCACCGATCATGCGCATAAGCCCGCAGTATCAATTGTATATCTATCCTTGTTAATCTTCTTTGAGCTAACTGATTTGCGGTATGCTCGTTCCAGTACTATAATATGTTCTAAGAGGTAACCCAACTGTGGATACTACAAATTTGAGGTTAAAAATAAAGTAGATCAGCTGTTAACCTTAACTGTATCACAGTATGTATCTTTATACTGTGACTGTATCACAGTATAAAGATGTATCTTTATACTGTGACTGTATTTCGTGCAATAACTCAATTTTTGGCGTCACAATCTTCTTCGCGTGTTAATGCACCTGTCGAATTGGGGATGTTATAAAACCCGTTTTTTTAGCTTTACGTCCATACTATGTAATAACTTTCTCTATCTAAGTATTAAGTATTGATTATCCCTGAAATACCAACGAGGATCCATCTGGGACTATTTTCGACCAATATAATCGATGGGTTAACCTCATTGTTGGGTTTCCAATGTGATTTACATTATAATAGGTCTCTTATCCTTGGGAAATTGCTTAATTTCACTTATATAAATATTAGATGGCTTTCCTCCATCTTCTTCGCGTGTTAATCCAAAAATGGAATTAGGGGAAGTTATTATAAAGGCGTTTTTTCAGCTTTACGTCAATACTATGTAATAACTTTCTCTATCTAAGTATTAAGTATTGATTATCCCTGAAATACCAACGAGGATCCATCTGGGACTATTTTCGACCAGGATAATCGATGGGTTAAACTCATTGTTGGGTTTCCAGTGTGATTTACATTATAATATTTCTCTTATCCTTGGGAAATTGCATAATTTCACTTATATAAATGTTAGATGGCTTTACTGATGTTACGAACTCGAAACTTTTGTTTTTTTTTTTGTTATTCATTAATTTAGGTGTGATTTTCTCTTTTTGAGTACTTACCACTTTAGGTAATGTGTGCAGCGATAGGGAATGCGTACCGCCAGTTACTCGAACGGGAAAAGGGTTAAGGGGGTTCTCTCACATCAGAGAAGTTTCTCAGGGGAATGAGGGGTACATAATATGCAATAGAAAGAGGCATGTCCCATAGCATTCGCAAACACAACGACAGCTTACGGATATCCACGATGTCGTAATTCCTTAATTCTTGTGTTTATTCAGAGCCGGCTTATGCAATGTGCCCAAATGGAACAAAAATACATATTAATTTTTTAATGCAAATATTGCTTCTGCTGAATCCTCTAAATTCCTTCATAATTTGTTTAGGTTGTAAATTAACACAATGCCTCTACATGAGTTGTAATAATAAATTGAGAGTGAGATTTTGAAAGTACTCTAACAGCACTAGAACGTATGCATGTAGAAAGAAGTATTACCGCCTTTTCCTGTTTGGCACGTAGGGAATCCCCCCCCCCCCCCCCCCCCCCCCCCCGTAAGAATGACAATGAGCTTTTACCTGATTTTAACGTACCTATCAAAAGTTTAACATTATTCAGGATTTAATTTCTGTTATGAGATCAATAAACCGCTTACATGGAACACATGAATAAGCAAAACTAATAACTATGTTGAATAATTGTATTACTGACACAGTGAAATACATAGGTACTTTATTTTTGTTTCATTAGCAGTATTATTCTATAAATAAAATGCACTTTTACAGACTCGAGCCGTGAAAAATGAACCCCATAACACAAATTATTATACCTACCTGCGAAATAAAGTAGATAACCCTAACATAAATTAAAAATAGGTAATAAAAATGTTTATATAACAGAACGGCGTATACCAAATGAATGGAAAACTGAAAGAAAATTAATAATCCAATGTGACGGTCCATTGTCGGAGAAACTTCTTCTGTCCCGCATACTTTTTTAGTTCGAGCACGGGTTCGAGTGAGATTTACTCGGACTGTATGTGGCGAATTAGTGTTAGTCCGGGAATTTTAGCACCAAAAACGGGTTCGCTCCGCAAAAAATCCTGATAATTGATTTTGGATTATGTGAGAGGGTGTCCCCTAAGTATAAAACCAAGTTTGTGTCGTCTGAGACCGCGAGCGTTAGCCGCCATCTTGAAAAACGTCTTTTTGCAAATATCTAGGAAACGGTGAGTTTTACGATAAAAATTGTAAGGACCTTTTTTGTATAGGATAAAATTGTCAATCTTTTCTATTTCAAACTTTTCCCTCTGTTGTAAATATTTGCCGAGATATAGTCAATTAAAGAAACAAATTTTGGTTTTTGGAGAATATCTCGATAATTTTTGGAAATACGAAAAAAAAGGGATAATCAAAGTTGTAAAGTATAATATTTTCTACAGTTTTTATATAGAACTTTTTTTCGTTAAATCGATAGTTACTGAGTTCTAGCGCAATGAAAGTTACCGTCAGGTAAGCGGCAAGTAATGCAGGAGGTAATTAGTGCACGTCGGTGCGTTCTTTAACAATAAGGGTATATGGATATTCAATTATATAAATAATATATGATAATAATATATATGTATTAAAATATACTGAAGCTGGCGGGCGGTTTTTTATTGCTTTTTATGGAGGTAATAAAACCGAACTGTCCATCGATTATCTCCGAAACAAGAACTTTGGCAAGTTAGCTCGGAACGCCAAGCTCAACTAGCGATTCATACCACCGACGCAGGATGCAGCCCGTTACCATTCCTTCAGAGTGTGTTATCAAGTCCAAAGTTGGCTGGGGGGTCACCATGACCCGGAAGAATGGAGCTGGAAGCGCGCTGCGGATCGCTTATCGCCAATTAGAATGGAAAAGTTCCCGCCCCGCAAAATTTGCTGCAAATATCTTGCAAATGCAAGACAAATTGGGGAGCTGCCTGCGGATGCCGAAAGAGTGGCTTGAAATGTTCATCATTTGTTCAAATTGCAGTGGCCAAACATGCGATAACGCAATCCCTACAGTGGACGATAGCGACGAGAAGGATGTTGAAAATGAATCTTTCATAGATTCATTTGCTGTTTCTGACTTGAGCATGGAAGATGAAAACTCGCAAATCGAAAATCTCTCTTCCTGTTCGAAACAAAGAAAATTGTTTTAATCAATCATCGACCTTCAAACTTCGACAAGAACAACTCTTTTATTATTATGATGATGGTGCGATCCTAATTTGTAAATCGCGACTCAAATCACGCAAATGATAACGAATATGAGTGAGTGAATACATTTTCATGTCTTTTGTAAACAATTTGTAATGTTTTTATTGCGCAAACATTCCTCCTATCGCCCATATCCTTGCTATTCATGATAAATATTGTTGTTAGCGTCTCTATTATAAAATTCATCGATTACACTTTTTGTATTAGTGTTCCAAAAAAAAAATTGACCTATACAAATTTTTACATATCTTTGGGTTTCTGAATAAGTAGATTCAATAAATGAAAAAAAAATTCCGTCTGTCGTCTGTCCGTGCACATTCCTTGCAACGCTCTAAATTCGCCAATCCATTGCATACGGGCCAAGGACGAAAATGCTGATATTACCTTTGATGAGGTCACTTCCGGTATAAGCTAAAATGGCGGCACTCATTTGTTTTATAAGATAAGTTGCAGTTTCTTTTATGTAGTTTAAAAGAGTATTTTTTCTGAATTCAGCAATTGTGCTATATTTATTTTTTGAAAAAAGTTTTAATAGGAGGGAAGTCTTGTGGCAACTTTCCACAATTTTTTTGGCATGCTAGCGTATCGTATTACCAATAATCGCTGTATACTTTACCTGACGGCAACTAATATTGCGCTAGAACTTAGCAACTATCGATTTAACGAAAAAAAGTTTTATACAAAAACTATAGAAAATGTTATGCTTTACAACTTTGGTTATTCCCTTTTATTCGTATTTCCAAAAATGATCGAGATATTCTCCAAAAACAAAAATTTGTTTTTTTAATTGACTATATCTCGGCAAATATTTACAATAGAGAAAAAAGTTTGAAATAAAAAAGATGGACAATTTTATCCTATGCAAAAAAGGTCCTTACAATTTTTATCGCAAAACTCACCGTTTCCTAGATATTTGCAAAAAGACGTTTTTCAAGATGGCGGCTAACGCTCGCGGTCTCAGACGACACAAACTTGGTTTTATACTTAGGGGACACCCTCTCACATAATCCAAACGAAAAATCAATTATCAGGATTTTTTGCGGAGCGATTATCTAAAAATCCTGGACTACAGCATCGATAGGTAGGTGGCATGATACAATGAATAACAGATATGATATTGCACACCTAGCGCTGACCGGCTGACGTCACAGCGAGAGTAAAAGGCGCGCGAGTGTACCTATATGTACGCGTACATTTTGGTAGGTTTTTCATTGTTTTCATACGGTCTAATAGCGGTAACCAGTACAAAACTACTTCGAAACACATAAGACATTCGTTATTTTTGTTTTCCTCGCGACGTTAAAGTACGTCAACACGGGAATTCAAAATGATTCCGTTGCGATTAATTTAATGCAAATCGTGAATTTGTTGATACTCCTCTTCTTGTTTCTTCTTAATGATTAGTTTCCTTACATAGAAGGCCTTCTGTAGGAGTGAGAATATGAAACCAAAGAACAGCTTATTCTAGTAGTCGACGTTTCGGCAACTTTGTTGTGTTGGCTTCCTCAGGACAGGACGTAAAATAAAGGTTTCACTTTGCATTTTTGGGTTTGCCTGACTAACACAATTTGTTTTACTCTGTACAATTGTTAGTTTAACGTAATTTATTGTTAATTTAAATTGTGACGTTTTTTGGTTTTGTGTGGATGATGTCGTTGGTGTCCTACAAAAATATAACTAAAAAAGAACCTTGATTTTTCGTCCTGAGGAAGGCAACACAACAAAGTTGCCGAAACGTCGACTACTAGAATAAGCTGTTCTTTGGTTTCATATCCTCACTCCTACAGAAGGCCTTCTATGTAACGAAACTAATCTTTAATGCAAATACTGCCCGTTTTCCTTGCACTTTCAAGATAATAGTGTGAACGGAAATTAAAATTCGAGTTATTAGTTTATGAAGACAGAAATGGTCGATAACTTAAAAAGAATACGATTCCCGTACTGAATTTAAAATTTTAAAAGGACATGCATCGTGTTAGAAAGAAATGCCGATTCACGTCAAGTTTTAACTTGAAGGCCACACCTTTTTGGGCACTAATGTCATAAATGTCAGATTCACCGCCCCTTCCTCTTAGAGATACCCCTTCATATTTTTAAAATGGCTTTGGGTATCAAGTCATACCTCATTTTAAGGCTGGTAAATCTCTATTCAAAATTCAACCATGTTTTACCCTTTGATACCAGACTTCCATTATTATTTAATCGTTGTTTAAATCGGAAGAAATGAGCAATAAGTTGAACGGCTGGAAACCATTCTGGTAGCAGTCAATTCGGATGCAATTTTAATTAATAAACGACTTGGAATTAGGAGAAGATGTGCTCTTGGACGACCAAGTTAAGAAATTATTTTTTCGTTCAAGATTGTACCTTCGAATGAAAAAAGTGAAACATTTAAATAGACTATGAAAAGATGAATCCAGATCAAGGAAAAGAAGGTTTAATAAAATTATACAGGGTGGCCCAACGAAAAGGTAACAGACGGGTTTCTGGCCAGAGGGAATTTTTTTTTGGGAAACGCAAAAACACGTCAAAAGTGATACGTCATTTGAAAGGTCTTTCTGTCCTGAATTCAGTGCACTAGTTTTTTTTATATTTTTTTTATTTTTAACCAAAAAAATTGAAGTTCCAAAATGGAAAATGAGGAAAGAGATTGAGGCATTTAAAAACTCAAAAAAGCTCGGACAGGTCAATTGTTTTTTTCTTAGAGAAGCTATAGGTACTTTTACTGCTATTTGACAACATTGTTTCACCCCTTGGGTACAGGGTAAACAACCCTTAAATTTTTAAATAAAAACAAGGGTTAATTTTTTCTTGTGCTAATTAATAAAACCAGTTTATGCAAATTCAACCCTTATTTTAATAAATGTTCGAAGTGTCTGCCTTCAGCTTCCATGTAATTATACAGATTTTGATTAAATAGTTCCTCCTGATCTCACCCCATTAGATTTTTTTTATGGAGTCATGTAAAGAGTAAAGTTTTTTCCACTGATCCGGAATCTTTGGAGGAGTTACATGACCGTATAGTTCATGAATGCCGCCTGATCACTCCTCAAATGTTGCAAAATGTACGGGAACGATTTAATGAAAATTTGTACTATTGCATGGAAGCTGAAGGCAGGCACTTCGAACATTTATTAAATTAAGGTTGAATTTGCATAAACTGGTTTTATTAATTAGCACAAGAAAAAATGAACCCTTGTTTTTGTTTAAAAATTTAAGGGTTGTTTACCCTGTACCCAAGGGGTGAAACAATGTTGTCAAATAGCAGTAAAAGTACCTAGCTTCTCTAAGAAAAAACAATTGACCTGTCCGAGCTTTTTTGAGTTTTTAAATGCCTCAATCTCTTTCCTCATTTTCCATTTTGGAACTTCAATTTTATTGGTTAAAAATAAAAAAAATAAAAAAAAACTAGTGCACTGAATTCAGGACAGAAAGACCTTTCAAATGTCGTATCACTTGCCCCATTATATCCCTATTTAAATTTTAGGGGTTGTTCTCACAGCGCTAAGGGATGAAATCACTTCAGGTTGAAAATCATGGCGAAAGTTGTCCCCCTTGATATAAAAATTGACGTGTTTTTGCGTTTCCCAAAAAAAAATTCCCTCTGGCCAGAAACCCGTCTGTTACCTTTTCGTTGGGCACCCTGTATATTAACATCCTTTGCCAATTAGGTACATTTTCTACAAAACTACAAACAAAAAAGAGGGCATAAATGACTTAATTACCAGCAATAAACATGTAAAAATGGGTGGTATCGATGTATAAAAATGTGTCGTAAGTAATATATACTGCTTACATTTTGTTGTTGGTATACAAAAATGCAGGTTTTCATAAATTATAGCGTAAATATTACACGCGCCGTATTAGAAATATTAAGTTGCACTCTCGTAGTGACGTCATGCGCGGACGGTGTCGGAATTGGTACACGTAACGATCATATCTTCTATTTCATTGTATCATGGCTAGGTGGAGTTACTTCCTTGAGGTAGAAATCAGCAATGCAGCCCTGTATTAAAAAAATCATTTCTCAGTTATGGTTGCGCGTTTATGTACAATTTTTTGTACACAATAAGAAAAAACTATGATGAAGGGGATACGCATGCTTTTTTTCAGGTTTTTGATTCATAACTGATAATAAAATGATGACGAAAATTAGGTATTTTTGGTTCAATGTTTTTGCATATTCAGCAAAAATCTTCCAAAAAAAGTATGCGTATGCCCTCAAGCATTCTTTTTTGTACACCCACACCAAATTTGAAAATGATTGGCCAGTCAACAACAAGGGAATGATTTTTCTAAATGTAGTCTACAAACACAGTGCGAGAGAACCGCCTTAAGCAACTCGATTATAACAGTTTATTATTATAATTAAAATTATGTATAATACAACTAATATTATAAGATTGACTTTGTTCAGCCACCTATTCAGCCGGATGGACCCACGTTGTCACCGGGTTTCTGAAACAATGAAATAAACTCTCAGGTGGTGAGTCGGGCGAAAGGAATAAACAGCGGGTAATTGCACAAAGCGAATTATGACTATGAGGTTGGCACAAAGCTCAATGTTGTAGTAATGGCACACAGCGCAATACTAATTATGTGGTGGCACAAAGCTCAATGTTGTAGTAATGGCACACAGCGCAATACTATTTATGTGGTGGCACAAAGCTCAATGTTGTAGTAATGGCACACAGCGCAATACTATTTATGTGGTGGCACAAAGCTCAATGTTGTAGTAATGGCACACAGCGCAATACTATTTATGTGGTGGCACAAAGCTCAATGTTGTAGTAATGGCACACAGCGCAATACTATTTATGTGGTGGCACAAAGCTCAATGTTGTAGTAATGGCACACAGCGCAATACTAATTATATTTATTAACGATCTTCCCCAATACCTTACTCATGGATTTGTAATACTGTACTGTGATGATGTTTCTGTAGCAGTCTCGGCTAAATTAGAAAAGGAGTTGATCAAGAAAATTGGATTAATATTTAATGGCATGAAAACTGGTGCAACAAAAACAACTTAATCTTAAATGACGAAAAAACTGATGGTTAATTACTCAAGAAGGAAAATAACCCAGGACACTTACGAAACTATAGAAAATTTTGCAAAACTTAGTGTCGGTACAAAGTTCCTTGGTGTAGAAATGGACAGAGAACTCAAATGGAAATCCCAGGGTGATCTTGTGGCAAAAAAACTGACAAAATCATGTTATGCGATTTACCAGTTAAAGGATTATTTATCATTGAATGGTCTTATAAACATATACTATGGGATGGTATACTCCCACCTGGCATACAACTTATCAATCTGGGGGAGGTATGAGAATATTAATAAATTATTTGTGGTTCAAAAAAGAATAGTTCGACTAATCTTCAACATTCCCTTCAGAGCAACATGCAGAGACGCATTTATTAAGTACAAGATTCTAACATTTCCGTGTGTTTACATTTATAGAATACTCTGTTTCGTTAAATCATACCTCGTAAAGAATAGACATGTGACAACGACGGGTCGTGAGAATAGTAGGTCCAAACAGCTGAAACTACCACAGCACACTACAACAACATATGAAAAAACAACATTATATACGGGGATAAAATTCTATAATAAACTAGATGTTAGCATTAAACTACTACCTTTGCAGCAGTTTAAAAAAAAGATCAATACTATATTACTGGCCAAAGCATTCTATACTTGCAGCGATTACATGAATGACAAGTGAGCAACAAACCTGGGTGGGCAAAGTTGATGGTTTATGTTGTCGTAAACTACGTATAAGTACGACAATGATTACAATATTGTAAACAAGCAAATCTTGTAGATATTTTACTAAGATTTATAAGTTTATTTTTTAGTATAATTGTTCTCTGTATATGTATTATTGGTTGTGTAACCCAAGGTCTTTGCTTTTGTTTTTGGTTTTTGCTTTTGCTTCTTCTTTTCATTTCTTTTTGTGTTTTGATACTGTAATGTAACTGACGTGTCCCACATCCAAATATGTGATATTTCGGACAAATAAAAATTATTATTATTATTATTATTATTATTATTATATGGTGGCACAAAGCTCAATATTGTAGTAATTGCACAAAGCGCAATACGTACTTAAGATTATTAGTCATACTACTTAAATACCCTGAATATTAATTCCGTGCGACTCACCCTATTATCCCTAACGCGCCTCGTACTGAATTTCACTTTTATTTTTATTTATTGCACACCACTTACTTACTTACTTACGAACACAGAATGACGCCGCCAGAGCAACCGGCCCTTCGCCTCGCTAACCCTTACTTAACGACACCCCGTGACAAGCCGCTTCCACCCCCAAGAACTCTAATCGGTTCTCTTTCTAATAAATATTCTTTATTGTACACGTAAGATAATATTTACCTAACACTCCATCTTCTTCGCGTGTTAATGTAAAAATCGAATTACGGGAAGTTTTTATAATGGCGTTTTTTCAGCTTTACGTGAATACTATGTAATAACTTTACCTATGTAAGTATTATGTACGTATTATTATCCCTGAAATACCAACGAGGATCAATCTGGGACTATTTTCGACCAATAGTCCAGTCATTTTAAACATGAACATTGCAAAAAATCCTATATTAGGTTTGACTTTTTTATGTTGTTAGGTTCAGCCCCAGTAGTAAATACTCAATTTTGCAACTTCGAAAAACTTGTGGAAACTGGGGGGGGGCGCCAAAAACCGCGATTTTTTCGGACTTTTTTCAGTTTTAGCCTCGTAGCTCAAAAACTACGAGTTATAGTGCAACGAATACGATTATCTTTTTTAAACTAGACTAAATTTGCTACAATTTGAGCCTAACCGGAAGTCTGTAAGTATAATAGTTTCCGAGATACAGCTCTTCAAAAATAGGCAATTTTTCCCAAAATCTTTTTTCAACGTATCATCCATGTTTCGAGCCAGATATTGCCATAACGACGTGCCCTACGACTCTTGTCACGGTGAAAAAAATTGTAGGACATTTTATCACCTTTTATTTAAGCATAGATGCATTCCTGTGGGCCTAACAGTTCTCGAGAAAAAGACGGAAAACCTGAAAACAGTGAAATCCTCCACATATATGTAATAGCATTAGTACGATTAGAAGACATTTTCTGATTATTCTTATTTAGCCTAGAGTAGATATACTATGGCACTTCTGGACCAAAAAGTCACTAGATTTAGTAACTTTTCTAGTAACTTTTCTTAGGTTGGTAGTACTGGTCACTAGAAAAGTCACTAGATTTTCAAGGTCGGTTTGAAACTTGGCTAAGGTCACTTGAAGGTCAAGGTCCTTCGGCTCCTCGAAAGATATACTATGGCACTTCTGGACCAAAAAGTCACTAGATTTACTAACTTTTCTTAGGTTGGTAGTACTGGTCACTAGAAAAGTCACTAGATTTTCAAGGTTTGAAACTTGGCTAAGGTCACTTGAAGGTCAAGGCCCCCAGCTCCCGTCCAACTAGAGGTTTAAAACTTGCCTAAGGTCACTTGAAGGTCCTTCGGCTCATCGAAAGATATACTATGGCACTTCTGAACCAAAAGTCACTAGATTTTCAAGGTTTGAAACTTGGCTAAGGTCAAACCCCCAGCTCAACCGAAGGTCAAACTTGAAGGTGGTTTATGGTAAAATTTCAAGGGCACCGGCTGCAGGGTTCTGGTGGGGGAACTGCTCCGGGGGCGCCTTCAAGGTTGTTGCGCTAGGGATAATAAGGGGTGGGTCCGTTTTTCAGCACCGCATACGGTTTGCTAGAAGTAGATGTAATTTCTGGAATTAGTTCCAGATTATGTTAAATTCTTGAGCTGCCAAAAAGCACATGGCTTGGCTGAACCAGGGTTTAGAACTTGGCTAAGTGTTTCCGGTTAAGAACTTGGCTAAACGTTTCCGGTTAAGAACTTGGCTAAACGTTTCCGGTGAAGAACTTGGCTAAGCGTATCCGGTGAAGAACTTGGCTAAGCGTGTCCGGTGAAGAACTTGGCTAAGCGTTTCCGGTGAAGAACTTGGCTAAGCGTTTCCGGCGAAGAACTTGGCTAAGCGTTTCCGGTGAAAAACTTGATTAAGCGTTTCCGACTAAGAACTTGGCTAAGTGTTTCCGGTTAAGAACTTGGCTAAACGTTTCCGGTTAAGAACTTGACTAAGCGTATCCGGTGAAGAACTTAACTAAGCGTATCCGCTGAAGAACTTGACTAAGCGTATCCGGTGAAGAACTTGGCTAAGGGTGTCCGGTGAAGAACTTGGCTAAGCGTGTCCGGTGAAGAACTTGGCTAAGCGTTTCCGGTGAAGAACTTGGCTAAGCGTTTCCGGTGAAGAACTTGATTAAGCGTTTCCGACTAAGAACTTGGCTAAGCGGTTCCGACTAAGAACTTGGCGTTTCCGGTTAAGAACTTGGCTAAGCGTTTCCGGCCAAATGTTTTTCAAGGTCGAATTCAAGGTTAAACATTGAAGATGAAGGTCATATTTGACGAAAGTGTATGTAATGGTAGTGTGGTCTTTTGCGTATGCGGAAGCAAGAAAAGGGCCGTGGATGGCGCTGGACGGGAATTGCTCCGGCGTCAAGGTTGTCGCGCTGGAGATACAAGGTCTTGGCAACGCTGGCACCTCGATTCAAGGCCGAGCCCTCGTGGGTGGTGGGGAACTTGAGGCGGTGGGGAACTACTGGTTTACGGTTAAGAACTTGGCTAATATTTTTCAAGGCTGAATGCAAGATCAAACGTTGAGGATGCGCATTTGACGAAAGTGAATGACTGGTCACTAAGTCACCAGAACTTGGGTAAGGTCAAATAGCTGGTTCGCGACTTGGCAAGGTCAAATGCTAACGCGCTTCAAGCTGACTCTCCTGTAGTGACACTCGGTTGGCCCAAGGCCGCGGAGGTCACGCCCTTCAAGGTCATAAATAAGGCCACGCTTCAGGGCCAAATGTGTGAAACTCTCTTCATGATTATTAGCTATGTTAACAATGGGAGTGGGGTGATGGCGATATAAGGCGGTGTTTAATGTATGAGTTCAGTCGTAAACATGTGGATGATGTATGCTGAACAAGCGTGGGTTAAAGCAACCAATCTTAGAACGGCTGTGGAACGTCTCAAACAGCAGTTTTCGGCGCTAGTATTTGACGCCGAGCACGAAGTTGTATATGGACGAGGAGAATTTAGCGAGAAGGAGTGCAACGCGCTTGTCAATAAATATTCGTTGGGTGTGGCCATATGCGAAAAATACTTAGATTTTAAATATTGCGTGGACTGTCTCATTAGCAGGTTAAAAGACGCCCAATTGAAGGAATTTGCGAGTGAGTTAGATGAATGGTGTAGCGAATCTTCAGCGTCGTCTTCTGGTGAGAACGTGAGCGATGAAGAAGGTCGTGTTTGACGAATCAAAGAAGTTAATGGTAGTTAGTATGGGGAAGCAAGACATCGTTGCAAAAGCCCACCCGTCTTCATCGCGTATATCGGATTTAGACGAAGCGCTAGGAACTCTGTCTTTAACACAAATGAATCTTACCAAGTTAAATGCAAGCACATTCTGTAAGAGATTCAAAAACGGGATATGGAAGTGGGGGGAGAAATCGGGATTGATGTGATTAATAATATTGCGATCGAATTGTCTTGGAGACGGATAATTGTGTGTTGCCCCACTATGCTTTTACGTCACTCATTCGTTGCAAGCGTTGGATCGAATGGAAAAACTATCAATTTAAAATTTATGTAAATAGATAATAAGGGAAACTATGTAATGTTGGAAAAATAAATATTTGATAATTTTTTGCTCTCTCTCATTTCGAACTCGATGATTTCAAATAAAAGTTGTACCTTTAATTACAAGTTATATCAATAGCAAAATACATTTTTGCCGAGCGGATGAGATTTTCCGCCGGTCTATAAAAAGAAATCTGCAAATTGTATAAGACCTTTGTTTATTGCAATTCATCGGGGGGCGTGGGGGGCGAATATAGCCGATGTTGATCCATAAAAAGCGTACAAAACACGACGTTTCCTGAATGTTACGCTAATCGTCATGGGCTGGCGATATAAAACACATAGCGGACAATCATCAGCTGTTAATATCACCGTTAGCTCTTGAAGCCGCAATCAGGCATCCGGGGTGGCGAACTTTAGTAACACTCCGCAGTAGCAAACGGTTTTCAATCAGACCCCTGTTCAAATCAGAACAGACCCTGTTCAAATCGGAACAGACCCTGTTCAAATCGGAACAGACCTGTTCAAATCGGAACAGACCCTGTTCAAATCGGAACAGACCCTGTTCAAATCGGAACAGACCCTGTTCAAATCGGAACAGACCCTGTTCAAATCGGAACAGACCCTGTTCAAATCGGAACAGACCCTGTTCAAATCGGACCTACGACAGACCCTGTTCAAATCGCAACAGACCCTGTTCAAATCGGAACAGACCCTGTTCAAATCGGAACAGACCCTGTTCAAATCGGAACAGACCCTGTTCAAATCAGAGAGAACAGAGCAGGCATGTGTTGTCCCACATGTGGTTTCATAGAAACATTTTAACCTAATTATGTTCAAGCACTGATTTATTAAAAGCAGATGGCCTATTATGAGCTTTATCTTCATGAAGAGGTTGGTTCTTATGGCAGTGGCGGTTGCTCTATAAGGCCGCTTGGCCGCGCGCCCCTCCTAAGGATTGTTAATAACGTTCCATAATTTAAATGTTTCTAAATTGATACATACATACTAACTAAACCAAATAAAATTTCTAAAT
Source organism: Pyrocoelia pectoralis (assembly GCA_036250285.1). Classification (NCBI taxonomy): domain Eukaryota; kingdom Metazoa; phylum Arthropoda; class Insecta; order Coleoptera; family Lampyridae; genus Pyrocoelia; species Pyrocoelia pectoralis. The sequence continues at coordinate 24,671 of JAVRBK010000036.1, read as the reverse complement.
TTCAACAAAAAACTAAATATCTAGTCTACTTCTATCATCTCATTCATCTAATAATAGTTTCGCGCACCGAGGATTATTACTTTGCTAATAATTATAAGTCTCGGCGCTCGAAACCAGCAAACAGTATAGCATTTGAAAAGCATACGAAACAGCCCGAAAGACACAGGATGATACACGATCGTAACGTGCTATGAGGCCGATATTCGGCCGCGGCGGTGGCACTAGGCAGTATCTTATCGTTTGCCGTTGTTTTTGTTGATATCATGCCGAGTGCCGCTACACATTGGTATTGTGGACAATAATATGAATACGGTAAATTATATTTACCTTTTTAACAAAGACAAATATTCAGAGTTTGCAAAAAAAATTCCCAGTGACAGTTTTAAACGAAGTAGCTTCATTTTATCCGATGTTGAGCAAATTAAGATTGAAAACTGAATTAGAGATAATCTACTACGGATTTTAATTTTAAAAAATGACTTAAGTACCTACCTACAGTCTATTCACTCCCAAGAAAAACTAAATGTAAACACAATGACGCGGTATTCATGTGATCGACTGAAAACATTGAACAGGGCCGTATTAAGAGTTAACTACATTAATCAAAACTTGTTTAACAAACTATTTGATCTTAAACCGTGTAAAATATAATACACCCCTGACCAGGGTCTCGCTTGAAGTTTTTTCGGCGCGGCACCCCAAAATTTTAGCCTGCGGGCAGCGGCGGCACCGGCGTCTGCAGCGCGCTTATTCGATTTGCGCCCCTCCAAACTTAAACCTCACGACACCCCACTGTCTTATGGAAAGCCATTTATGAGGAGAATTTTAAAATTAGTTCCAGATTTGGTTAACCAACGTCGGCGGGAGCTGTCAAGGTTTGCTAGTTATTATTTCCGAGAACTTGAGCTGTTTATTAAAAGCAGACCTCTCTTATGAGTGAATGATTAAAACCGGATGCTTATCAGTGCACGTGTGTTTCCAGATGACGAAGTCAATAAATCTCCTGTGCTAGCACATACCTGCGGAATGCAGGTCTTGAAATAAAGCAAGAAGTACACAGTGATTCTGTAAAAAGTTGTTATCTATGTTGTTACCATTTGTCATAACAACAGCTCATATAAGAACTTTCCTAAAATTCCGTAAGTATGGTATAACTAGTCGTTGTTACCGTAGATTTATTGCAATCAATAGATATGAATACTTTTGACATAAGAGCCTGAAGCATCCTGAGACTAATTTTTAGCGATTTTTATAGGATAATCCGCGTTTGAACGTCATTTTGTGTAACATTACGGAACGTCTTTGTTTTCATTAATTGGGCATTAAATCCATCAACATAGTGCAAGTAATTCCTTCGCCCAATTTAATCAAAATGTACATAGAAACTTAAGTTACGAAAAAATGGCAAGCTGTTCGTGAAATGGGAATAAATGAATAATCATGGATCGATGATAATAATACAGCTGTTTAATCATGTAAAATTATTGTAAACAGTAGTAAATAAAAGTCGGCATAAATGGTATATAATGTATTTATTTTATATAAAAATCACCATACAAAGCCCGTTTTAATTCTATTTCTTTGTACATGATTCATAATTTTTGTATGAAGAATGTCCGGCGTTTGTTTATAATCGCTTAGTAACGTTGTTGACCAAAATTGGCCGTCGGGACGCCATTGGTAGCAGTTGGACCATCGTTGGACCTTTACGGACGTTCTCCACAATCCACTTGTACACTTGTTTATGACGGGCGTTATCGTGAGGTTGAAAATTCTTTCCACACATTATATTACATAAAATTTCGAGTGCATTGGCGTACTCTATTGATGTGCAAATGGCCCATTACATATAAAAATCCTTATAATTAAAACAAACAGTATCTACATTAAATTGAACATAGGCTTAACTAAATCAAGTATGTACTTTTGAAGGCTATTATTTACATGTGTAAACTGCTTAATTAAATTATCCACTTTTTTATCGCACAACAAGTTTATATTCTTCTGGCACACATTGCGTGATTTCGCGTACCAACACTTATCGGGAACAATAATGTTTTGTAAAATATCCTTAATTATGCTATAATCAGACGGAATGTCTAATAGCGCACTTCTTAAATCTATACAGCGTATGTAGCACGAAATAGTTCTAAACTCTTACTTGGTATTTGCCCATTCATGATTAACTGAAATATATACAAGGAGAACTATAACTAATCTTAAAAATATTTACAACAGCGTGCTTCAGGGAAGAGGGGTAAAGCCCCAGGGGCGAGTGCTAGTCGATCCGAACTTAAGTACACGCTTATTGTCATAGGGGTTAAGAACTACTTTATCTTGCTTAATTGTGTACACCAAATGTTTTTTTGAACGTATTAAGTGCTGAGGGCGCTTTGTAATTTCATAATTAAATAATGCCTTTTTATAATCATCTATTGTGATTCGCTTGACACTGGCTGAAGTTGAACCTTTGGATTTTTTGGTAACTTTGCCCTCAACAGAGTATGCGTACATTTTCGCTCGCAATCCCACGAACTCGGTCATGATCTTGCCATTATTTTCATCCTTCATCAAACCGGGCACTTTCTTATTAACGAGGGGGATTCTATATACATTATCAGGATCGTAGTCTGAGGTATCAAACCTATCAATATCCGTTTTGATGCATTCGTATATGTCAGGAACTGTGAAGGAATAAATGAGGCTGTCGGTGTCTGTATATAGGAGCTGTGCATTGTTATTGAATTTGTTTAAAATGTAGTTGTAATGGAAACTGTAAAGAAATGTTTTTGAAAGGTCTAAAACAGCAAAACCTGCATATATTGGTTTGTTCATGAAAACTTCTAATCTATTCATTTCTATGATGACCATGTCTTCATCAAAAATTGTAGAACTATGGAAATTGGGCTGTGCAATGAGCGCTCTTGCCCCATAGCGTCCTTCCCACTGTGTAACCAACTTAACATCCTTATACTTGCGAACATTTTCCATTAATTTGCCAAAAACGCTGTTTATCATCAGTTTATAAAATTTTTTATCGAAATCGTTCTTTGACGCTTGCCTCAACATTGTATTCAAATCTATGTATTTTTTGAGCCACGGTGACTGCTTGAAACGCAAAACTTGATTTACTTTAACTAATTTTAAGCCCTGTTCTAAATACACTTTCAAATTCCTATAGTGAGGTACATAGTTGCGTTTTGAATACAATGTGAGCAATAATTTCTTTAATTTTGAGCCAGGGGGTGCCATATGTTCTGGAGCAAGCGGAAGATCGCTATGGGACTCGTGCAACTCAGTGGGGTAGTCTAAATCGCAATCTATAATGTAACCGACGTCTGAATCATCGGGATTACTTAATATGCTATCAATATCGGGTTCGTCGACAAAGGAAAAGTCCGCGTAGGGCAAAAATTCCCCCATACTTTTTCCATACAAGTTGTTCACATCCAGGTACATTAAATAAGACGTGGGGGCGCTGGGATCGTAGCTGTTCATGTATTTGTTGTTAGCCTTTGCATAACGGTTGGAACATTGAGCGACTCCGCCCCTAATACCTCGCTCAATGAACATTATCATATCGATATCGGTCAGCAGTTCTAATTTCACACCGGTAATTTTTAACATCGCATCAAACGCTAAACCTGGTGCGGTATAATAATGAAGCGGGTCCAGCTGATACGCATTTAAACATGTTGCACGGAAATTTTCGAAAATATCGGCCAAAAGAAGGACATCTGTTTTTAAATAAAGATCAGAGTACTGACCTAGCGTTTCTATACTGAATGTGGACCAAACTTTATTGGCGTGCGCATAGCTTTCGTCGCTAATACCGTCCCCTTGAAGATGACTATAAAAGGCCTCTTTAGGTGGTAAACTGGGCTCGTTTAATTTGGCCCACGAATCGATGTATTCATAGGGGAAGATTCCCTTACGCACCAACAAATTGAACTCCTCATTGGCGCAATTCAGTTTAGTGATTATCTTTTTATTATTATCTAAATATGAAGCTAATTTATCTACACTACTACTCATAAACCTAAAACTATCAATAAATCTAAACTTTACATCTGTATTCTCCACCGACTTCGTAAATGAAATATATTTCTCTTTATTGAGAGGTAAAAGGGAAATTTGACCGGGTATATTCAAAGCCAATTGTTTTATAATAAAGTGGGAATCGTAACCGCTTAAATTATGGAACACTACAGGTATGATATGGCTGTCTTTATAATTTAGATTACACCCATTGTGTGCAGCACCTCTGTACCCCCCTAAGATATGGTCGTGATCTCTAACTTTAATTTCATCCCCTGTAAACGGTTTGTTGCAAATATGGCAATGTGTTGCGTTTTCAAACTTCCCCATTTGCTCTTTACTTAAAGGCCCCATTGGCATGATGGTATTAAGGATCCCATTTGCCCAGTGCGCCATACCATGTAGTTCGTTAACGAGTCATTCAATACAGTCTGTACCTCTATATAAACGGAATTTTGATAATGTATCGTCGTAGGAACATTTTAGGTAATAAGCAACACTAAACGGTATATGTTTCTCGCATAATTGTGTATTAGTGACTTGATTATCTGCACATTTCTCTAAAATACTTTCTAAATCTGCGTAGACTACAAATGGTACCTTTTCCTGGTATGCAAAGTGTTTAAATTCCAAAAATTTATTTGCTTCATCCGGTAATTTGACTGAACATTTGTTTATTTGGTTGCAATGAATGAGATGCTTTTGCAGGTACTCGTCTGATGAAAAGTGATTCAGGCATCGGTTACAAATAAATTTTCTGCGGCCATGTTTTGATAACTGTTTTGAGAATAAGGCAGACATGTTTTTGATCCGTGTGAAATGGAAAGAAGTACTTGCATCCTCGTTACGCGACAAAACTAACAGGTTTATAGGATCTCTGTCTCGGTTTTCACTTAATAAAAATGGTACAATAGTTTTTCCCTTTATACAGAACACATCGATTGTAAGGTCGTTCAACTTTTCAAATTTTTTGATGTCGCTAAGCTTAATTGGGAATTGAATAGAATTATAATTTAAAATCTCGCAAAAATGAGGATAACTCGAAATTCTATCCACATGGTTTTGGGCTGGATGTAATGCGGATACTATGGCCCACAGGAAACAGTAAGGATCATTGTTCCTAACATTAACGATAGCATGTTTGAGCGCGATGAAGTGAGGTACTTTAACGTATGTAGATTGGCCACCTTTCAATGGAATATATTTATTAATATTAACCTTTAAATGTAATATTTCTTGCAGCGCCCAGCCGCTATCTTTTTCAGAAAATTCTTCAATCTTAGTCTGAATTTTATCAACTATGTGCGTTTGATACCACTGACTAAGGTCCGTGCCTGTACTAATAATTTCATTCTTAGTTGCAAATGTTTTTAAATCAATAATTTGATTTTGCGGATGAATAAAATGGCATACCAAAACCGCGTTCGCTTTGACCATAGTGCTCTTTACAATTGCAGATACTTTACGCGAAAAAATATTATTGGCATTATTTAAAAATTCCAGGGAATCTTTAAAATTAGTGTTTACAATGATACCGGTTAGGAGTGTGTCCTTAAAGCACGAATCAACAGCCTGCCAAACTAGTTTTTGCTTGGAAATCCCTTCACCTCGTTTCACTGAAGCACTCTTTAATTGCTTTAACTTAACTAGAAATGTTTTTAAAATGCACAAGTTGCTCTCTAATTTTAACCTATTTTCATTCCTATCACTATCTATTCTAAGAAATTGCTCTATTAACATTATATTTTTCCTAACTATATGCACATGTCTAAGAATGTCCTGTTTAGATTTTATCAACGCCATTGCACCCTTAGTTGTCCGAACAACTTGACTGGTGAGCGAAGTAAACGTAGAAGTCATTGCTATAATTTATATTGTTACCTATCAATAAAAAAAAACATGCTCTGTACATACCAGAAAAATATTGTTGATTCACAGCAAAAAACTATAATTGCCAAAAACTTCACCTTGATAGCAAAATGAAGAACTACAGAATGAAATTAGAACCGCTCTTTTATATACAAGCTGTTAAGTGGAGGGGGTAACTGCACCTGCGTTTCAAGACAGATTTATCGAGCCATCTGGCGGAAACACACATGCGCGGCTTAAGAGTCAGCATTTAATCATTCACGAAAGCTCATAAGAACCCATCTGCTTTTAATAAATCAGTGCTTGAAATAATTAGTTTAAAATGTTCTGCACCCTCGTTAATTTTTAAGGCTGACAGATTTATCGAGCCATCTGGCGGGAAGACACATGTGCGGCTTAAGAGTCAACATTTGGTTTAATCATTCACGAAAGCCTGTTAAGTGGAGGGGGTAACTGCACCCTCGTTAATTTTTAAGGCTGACAGATTTATCGAGCCATCTGGCGGAAACACACATGCGCGGCTTAAGAGTCAGCATTTAATCATTCACGAAAGCTCATAAGAACCCATCTGCTTTTAATAAATCAGTGCTTGAAATAATTAGTTTAAAATGTTCTGCACCCTCGTTAATTTTTAAGGCTGACAGATTTATCGAGCCATCTGGCGGGAAGACACATGTGCGGCTTAAGAGTCAACATTTGGTTTTAATCATTCACGAAAGCCTGTTAAGTGGAGGGGGTAACTGCACCCTCGTTAATTTTTAAGGCTGACAGATTTATCGAGCCATCTGGCGGGAACACACATGTGGGGCTTAAGAGTCGACATTTAATCATTCACGAAAGCTCATAAGAACCCATCTGTTTTTAATAAATTAGTGCTTGAAATAATTAGTTTAAAATGTTTCTATGAAACCCCATGTGGACAACAAATGTTTTCTATAAATCTCCAACATCCGGTTTAAATCATTCATCTTGACAACAAATCCACATCTGGGCATGTGCGACTTAAGAGTCAGGAGGTATAAATCATTCACGAGCTAAAGCAGTTCAAGGAAATATCAGGCCATTTCTCCAACATGTGGAACAAATCCGCATGTGCAATTCTGGGAATCCCTATCTAGCAAATTTCAGTTAAAAAAAATTATGTTTCCGGATAAGATTATACAGATTTAGAAATATTCGACCACCTCCCTGACTAGAAGTTAGTGTTATAATATCAACTAAAAAATAAAGCTTTTTAACGGAAGTAATGATAAACTCAATGAGAGAGCTGCAAAAATAACTTTCACCTGAAAGATTTTATAAAAAATTCTATCCAAAAGCAATTTGAATAAATGTGCAAATTAGCTTTTACTACCTATAAAATTAAACTTTAACATAACGCAAAAGCCCTAACATCTTTGGTGTTTAGAATATTTTGCGCAACGGTAAATTGTATCCACCTACAAAACGTATATTTCGAATAAATGCAGAGCGTAAAACGGAGAGTTTATAAATAGAAAGGGCCTACCTGCATTCTTTTTTAAAAAATAATTTGATATTTAGTAAATGCAATTTCTGTAACTAAAAGAATACATTCAAAGAATTCATATTAAAATAAAACCAAAACTTGCGTAAATAACGTCAAAATTAGGGGAAAATGCTAAAAATAGAACACCATATTTACGTGTAAAAGGCGATCTTCGTGCTTTATTTGGATATACATCTGGGTTTTTTCATTTAGTAATATGCATTTCTTTTTAGTGGAGTAATTTTTTAATATGTTAATTCGTTTCGATGCCTACTTACTGTAGTTTTGTGCCGTACCGACTCCAATTTAAAGCGTAAAAGTGACATTTTTAAGGTCTTATTCCGTTTGCTACTGCGGGGTGTTACTAAAGTTCGCCACCCCTGATGCCTGATTGCAGCTTCAAGATCTAACGGTGATATCAGATCGATTCTGTTTGTAGTTAGCAATATTGCTACGAACGTTTCTTGCTATGTAACAACTTGTGTTCAAATGTTGTATTTTGTTCACTCTTTTTGTAGCAATACCAGCTGTCAACTTAGCAATTGCATGGCTAAGGGCCGGTTGTACATCTGCAGCTTAATGTAAAGCCGATGCTTAGCTGAGCAGTAAACTTGCTAAACCAGTTTTGTACAATGACTTTTCGTGGCTTAAGCTCCACTTAACTTTAAACTTGGCCTAAACTGCATTTGTACAACCGGCCCTAAGTGTAGCAACCAAACTTTACTGATCGTTAAGCATTTAGCAAGGTGGTTTACCGTGAAAAAATTCAAATTTAGCCAAAATGAATGCCTTTGATATACAATTTGTTTATGAATTAGACCTACAGGAAAACTTAGAGAGAAGGTAGGTGCCAAGTGATTATAAATTCTAAGTAGTGGTACCTATATAAAATAATTTGTACAATTATATTTATAAAATTTGTTTTTTGATTTAAGTTAATCACCAATTCGCCCCACACTTCTTCGACCTTTTTTATATTTAAAGTATGAATTTTTCCACTATTTATAATGGGGTGATTTTTAAGGTGATTAATTATTATTTCCATTTGTTCCGCATTTGTTTTTTTACTTCGTTTGCTATTCATTTCAGACATAGCTGACATATGTTGATAAACACAAACAAAAATAGCAGTTACAAATAACCTAAATGCCAATCGCTCGCTTATGGACAATATGCGCATGCTCAAATTGCTAAAGAATAGCAAGATTGCTAAATCGCGACTGCTAACAATTCTTGCTAAATAAGTAAGAACAGAATGTCCATTTTTGACAGTAAACTAGCAATATTGTTATGAGTTACAACTTAACAATATTGTTAGATAGCAATATGGCTAGACTTTTTTAAAACAGAATCGATCTGAACAGTTTGAGCTGATGATTGTCCGCTATGTGTTTTATATCGCCAGCCCATGACGATTAGCGTAACATTCAGGAAACGTCGTGTTTTGTACGCTTTTTATGGATCAACATCGGCTATATTCGCCCCCCACGCCCCCCGATGAATTGCAATAAACAAAGGTCTTATACAATTTGCAGATTTCTTTTTATAGACCGGCGGAAAATCTCATCCGCTCGGCAAAAATGTATTTTGCTATTGATATAACTTGTAATTAAAGGTACAACTTTTATTTGAAATCATCGAGTTCGAAATGAGAGAGAGCAAAAAATTATCAAATATTTATTTTTCCAACATTACATAGTTTCCCTTATTATCTATTTACATAAATTTTAAATTGATAGTTTTTCCATTCGATCCAACGCTTGCAACGAATGAGTGACGTAAAAGCATAGTGGGGCAACACACAATTATCCGTCTCCAAGACAATTCGATCGCAATATTATTAATCACATCAATCCCGATTTCTCCCCCCACTTCCATATCCCGTTTTTGAATCTCTTACAGAATGTGCTTGCATTTAACTTGGTAAGATTCATTTGTGTTAAAGACAGAGTTCCTAGCGCTTCGTCTAAATCCGATATACGCGATGAAGACGGGTGGGCTTTGCAACGATGTCTTGCTTCCCCATACTAACTACCATTAACTTCTTTGATTCGTCAAACACGACCTTCTTCATCGCTCACGTTCTCACCAGAAGACGACGCTGAAGATTCGCTACACCATTCATCTAACTCACTCGCAAATTCCTTCAATTGGGCGTCTTTTAACCTGCTAATGAGACAGTCCACGCAATATTTAAAATCTAAGTATTTTTCGCATATGGCCACACCCAACGAATATTTATTGACAAGCGCGTTGCACTCCTTCTCGCTAAATTCTCCTCGTCCATATACAACTTCGTGCTCGGCGTCAAATACTAGCGCCGAAAACTGCTGTTTGAGACGTTCCACAGCCGTTCTAAGATTGGTTGCTTTAACCCACGCTTGTTCAGCATACATCATCCACATGTTTACGACTGAACTCATACATTAAACACCGCCTTATATCGCCATCACCCCACTCCCATTGTTAACATAGCTAATAATCATGAAGAGAGTTTCACACATTTGGCCCTGAAGCGTGGCCTTATTTATGACCTTGAAGGGCGTGACCTCCGCGGCCTTGGGCCAACCGAGTGTCACTACAGGAGAGTCAGCTTGAAGCGCGTTAGCATTTGACCTTGCCAAGTCGCGAACCAGCTATTTGACCTTACCCAAGTTCTGGTGACTTAGTGACCAGTCATTCACTTTCGTCAAATGCGCATCCTCAACGTTTGATCTTGCATTCAGCCTTGAAAAATATTAGCCAAGTTCTTAACCGTAAACCAGTAGTTCCCCACCGCCTCAAGTTCCCCACCACCCACGAGGGCTCGGCCTTGAATCGAGGTGCCAGCGTTGCCAAGACCTTGTATCTCCAGCGCGACAACCTTGACGCCGGAGCAATTCCCGTCCAGCGCCATCCACGGCCCTTTTCTTGCTTCCGCATACGCAAAAGACCACACTACCATTACATACACTTTCGTCAAATATGACCTTCATCTTCAATGTTTAACCTTGAATTCGACCTTGAAAAACATTTGACCGGAAACGCTTAGCCAAGTTCTTAACCGGAAACGCCAAGTTCTTAGTCGGAACCGCTTAGCCAAGTTCTTAACCGGAAACGTTTAGCCAAGTTCTTAACCGGAAACACTTAGCCAAGTTCTAAACCCTGGTTCAGCCAAGCCATGTGCTTTTTGGCAGCTCAAGAATTTAACATAATCTGGAACTAATTCCAGAAATTACATCTACTTCTAGCAAACCGTATGCGGTGCTGAAAAACGGACCCACCCCTTATTATCCCTAGCGCAACAACCTTGAAGGCGCCCCCGGAGCAGTTCCCCCACCAGAACCCTGCAGCCGGTGCCCTTGAAATTTTACCATAAACCACCTTCAAGTTTGACCTTCGGTTGAGCTGGGGGTTTGACCTTAGCCAAGTTTCAAACCTTGAAAATCTAGTGACTTTTGGTTCAGAAGTGCCATAGTATATCTTTCGATGAGCCGAAGGACCTTCAAGTGACCTTAGGCAAGTTTTAAACCTCTAGTTGGACGGGAGCTGGGGGCCTTGACCTTCAAGTGACCTTAGCCAAGTTTCAAACCTTGAAAATCTAGTGACTTTTCTAGTGACCAGTACTACCAACCTAAGAAAAGTTAGTAAATCTAGTGACTTTTTGGTCCAGAAGTGCCATAGTATATCTTTCGAGGAGCCGAAGGACCTTGACCTTCAAGTGACCTTAGCCAAGTTTCAAACCGACCTTGAAAATCTAGTGACTTTTCTAGTGACCAGTACTACCAACCTAAGAAAAGTTACTAGAAAAGTTACTAAATCTAGTGACTTTTTGGTCCAGAAGTGCCATAGTATATCTACTGCCTAGCGAACGAACGCTCAAAAAGGGCTTGTAGCCAGACTTTTTGATTCTAATGATTTTATTTCTAAGATGTGTTTGGAGGTGTTTGGTGATAATTATACGAAATGTCCCCGGCCCTACCGTATGAGCTAACTCCGTAGCGTAACAAAATTTGCGGATTTGTTAAGTTTTCCCTTTGTATCTCTTGAATAGGCGATCGTAGTGGGAAATGGCCAATTATAAAATAAAAGCTGCCTTGAGAAAATACTTTTGTTCGTTTCGTCAAACATTAACCCTATCATAAATGTATTTAGAAAAGACTATGAGACCATTAAACATGGTGGCGCATAAGACTGAAATTGTTTGGCTAAAGATGCAAGTAATCTGTATTTAATACTCACATATCAGATTTAGCTCCAAACCTCCCACAAATTTAGTTGTTCTCTAGTGCCCTCTATTCCATCTTGAACTCAACGTTTTTTTAAAATAACTATAACATCTAATCTATTTGAGATAAAATATTAAACGATTATGTATTTTATAGCAAATTTTATGACCTACAACTTTTATTTCGGCAGTTTTTGCTAGAAACCCAATACTTTAGGAGCTAGGGCACAATATTTGCCGAAAAACGTCGTGTAAAAGCGATTTTCAATTTTTATATCAGATTTAGCTCCAAACCTCCCACAAATTTAGTTGTTCTCTAGTGCCCTCTATTCCATCTTGAACTCAACGTTTTTTTAAAATAACTATAACATCTAATCTATTTGAGATAAAATATTAAACGATTATGTATTTTATAGCAAATTTTATGACCTACAACTTTTATTTCGGCAGTTTTTGCTAGAAACCCAATACTTTAGGAGCTAGGGCACAATATTTGCCGAAAAACGTCGTGTAAAAGCGATTTTCAAAAAAAATGTCAATTCTTGACAGCGAATATCTCTTCAACGGATAGAGATAGAGAAAAAACGCATAGAAGCAAACTTGTAGAAAATTTAATCAGCTTTTTTTTATAATGAGCCATTTCCCACTACGATGGCCTGTTCAAGAGATGTAAACGGAAAACCAAAGAAATCCGCACATTTTGTTACGCTACTTTTCGTATAATCATCACCAAACACATCCCAGAAATAAAATCTTTAGGATCAAAATGTCTGTCTACAAGCCCTTTTTGAGCGTTCGTTCGCTAGACTAAATAAGAATAATCAGAAAATGTCTTCTAATCATATTAATGCTATTACATATGTGGAGTCGTAGCGATTTCACTGTTTTCCGGTTTTCCGTCTTTTCCTCGAGAACTGTTAGGCCTACAGGAATGCATCTACGCTTAAATAAAAGGTGATAAAATTTCCTACAATTGTTTCCTCCATGACAACGGTCGTAGGGCACGTCGTTGTGGCAATATCTGGCTCGAATCATGGATGATACGTTAAAAACAGATTTAGGGAAAATGCCTATTTTTGAAGAGCTGTATCTCGGAAACTATTATACTTACAGACTTCCGGTTAGGCTCAAATGGTAGAAAATTTAGTCCAGTTTAAAAAAGACAATCATATTCTTTGCACTACAACTCATAGTTTTTGATCTACGAGGCTAAAACTGAAAAAAGTCCGAAAAAATCGCGGTTTTTGGTGCCCCCCCCAGTTTCCACAAGTTTTTCGAAGTTGCAAAATTGAGTATTTACTACTGGAACCGAATCTAACACCATGAAAAAAGCAAACCTAACATAGGATTTTTTGCAATGTTTGTATATTTTTGTGTTTAAATTGACTGTACTACAATATAATCGATGGGTTAACCTCATTGTTGGGTTTCCAATGTGATTTACATTATAATAGGTCTCTTATCCTTGGGAAATTGCTTAATTTCACCTATATTAATATTCTTCGCGTGTTAATCCAAAAATGGAATTAGGGGCAGTTATTATAAACGCGTTTTTTCAGCTTTACGTCAATACTATGTAATAACTTTCTCTATCTAAGTATTAAGTATTGATTATCCCTGAAATACCAATGAGGATCCATCTGGGACTATTTTCGACCAGGATAATCGATGAGTTAAACTCATTGTTGGGTTTCCAGTGTGATTTACATTATAATAGGTCTCTTATCCTTGGGAATTTTTTTTTTTTTTTTTTTTCTTCTTTTTCTTTCTTTATTGTCCCTGGCAGCTAGTAGGCGCTGTTTGGGATACGTCAAGATTACATTGATACGTACATAAATAAAAGTAAAGTACTGCAGTAACTACGCTTAGGTACTATTGTGAAAAATTCAGAGTCTGTAATATTTTCGCTCTGGCAATGTAAGTTAATATATTGATTTTTATTTTTATTTTTCGCGGTAAACCGATAATACTCGGCCACATTGTAAAAGCTATTCTCTTTCAAAAGTTTGTTTAACTTTGCTTTAAAAGCCTTAATAGTTGCAGAACATTTGATGTCCTCTGGTAGGGAGTTAAAATGTTCCGACCATTGAAAACGAGGTTTTTTTGGAAGAGGGAGGTTTTATGAGAGATTGCAGGAATGTCTTTTTTGTGCCTTGTATTATATTGATGTTTGGCTGTGCCAAAAAGGGATTTATGTGCATACACATACGAACAAATTTCAAAAATGTAGGTGTTCGCTACAGTTAGTAATTTCAGTTCCTTAAAATATTCCCTGCATGAGCGTCTATTGTTAAGGTTGCAGATAATACGTATGGCCCTTTTTTGAAGACGAAGAATCCTAAGTGTACTACTACAGCTGCCCCAATTGATGATATTGTATCGAACGTGTGAATGGAAATATGAGTGATAGACCGTTAGCAGCACATCTCGCCTACAAACGCTTTTTAACACACTAAGGGTATAACAGCACCGGCCAAGTTTTTGACACACCTGGTCTATGTGATATGACCAGCGAAGATGCATATCAAGTACCAATCCCAGCATTTTCACTGAACTTGAGCATGTGATTCCCAAAATAGAAGGTGTCGCAGAGGGGCTTCTTGCGTGGCGAAAATGTATGATGTTCGTTTTGTGGTGATTGATTTTTAGGTTGTTGCGCGAGCACCAAGAACATAATTTGTCATATACTGATTTTGTCTTTTCTATTACTTCTGGTAGAGTGGGTGATTTTATTAAAAAGTTGGTATCGTCAGCGTAACAGGTCACCAATAACTCCTCTGGGGCCGCACCACTTGTAATATACGCTGGGAGCTCATTTATGAATAGCACAAATAGGGTCGGTCCAAGTATGGAACCTTGCGGCACTCCGGATAGAACCGGGGCACATCTACTTCGTTCCCCAGTTGGAACTTCAACAATTTGTGTTCGATCAGCGAGATAAGACTGAAGAAGGGTGAGGGCAATGCCACGTACTCCGTAAAGTTGTAGTTTCTGTAGCAGTAGCTTGTGACTGACTGTGTCAAAAGCAGAGGAGAGGTCTACGAATAATCCGACTGTGACTGTGCCTCTATCGACAGCCGAAACTACATTGGACACAAATTCACCTAGAGCTGTTTCAGTGGATCTACTTTTCATGAAGCCGTGCTGAGCTCGATTTACAATTTTGAAACGGATAAGATAGCTTTGAAGTTGTGAATTGATAGCGTGTTCAAGAACCTTGGAGAAGCTCGAGAGTAGGCTTATTGGTCTATAATTGCTGACGCAGTGGGGGTCATTCTTTTTGTACACGGGCCTAACAATTGCGCACTTAAGGTGATGGGGAAATATTCCCGATGAAAACATTAGATTAGTTATGAAACACAATTGGACCGCAATAATGTTTTTGCATTTCTTTAGTATAATTGTGGAGACTTCATCGTTGCCATGCGAAGATGACGACTTAATAGAATTAACGATGGAGATGATGTCCGATGGAATGAGGGGCTTGAAAAATAAAGATGCGCACGTTGTAGGGATGGAACCATCCATATGTCTGACTTGACTACGGCTACTTGTGTCTATTAACGATCTGGAAAAATGGTCATTAAAGATGTTTGCAGCTTCCTGGTTACCAACAAGGTTGCCATTCTCCATAATTTTTATTTGTGCAGAGTTTTTATTGTTCCTATTAGTTAATATTTTCACAATATCCCAGGTAGTCTTTGTTCTGTTAGAGGAGTTTACAATTTTCTTACTGTAGTATTCCTTTTTTTGTTGGATGAGTTTAC
This sequence comes from Pyrocoelia pectoralis, assembly GCA_036250285.1. Classification (NCBI taxonomy): domain Eukaryota; kingdom Metazoa; phylum Arthropoda; class Insecta; order Coleoptera; family Lampyridae; genus Pyrocoelia; species Pyrocoelia pectoralis. The sequence goes on along the minus strand of JAVRBK010000036.1, from coordinate 9,283 downwards.
TCTGATATAGTTTGTGGATGTGCCGATAGGCTTCCTTAAATCCTGTATGTAGTTTTGCAAGATCGCTATAAAGGATAACATCTCCCTTTAGTTTAATTAATTCTTTAGTCATCCACGGACATCGTTTGGTATTTTTTGAGACTGGTTTTTGTGGGAAGCACAAGTCGAAGTGACGTTTAAACTTATAAAAAAATACAGTAAATGCCTCGTTTGGGTCAGACGACTCATACACTTGGGTCCAATTTTCTGTTAATAGCGAATCACAAAAACGAGAGCAATTGCGCTCAGAAAATCTTCTTCTCATAATAGTCCTATCAGGATTTCCCTTGTTCCTACATGTTGGCAGCTTCAGCAGTTGTGCATGATGATCTGATAGTCCTAAATTAAAATTGAGAACAGAAAAAAAAGATAGAGCCTCAGAGATAAAAAAATTGTCGATGCACGTCGCCGACTCCTTGTGGATACGTGTAGGTTCTCTCAAGGTAGGTATTAGACCAAAAGAGTAGATAATATCAATCAGGGTATTTGTCTTACTATTACTTAGCTCTAATAGGTTAACATTGAAGTCCCCCCCCAGTATAATGTAACTATTAAGGGTTGATATTTCAGTTAAAAGAGTATCTAACAGGTTAAAAAATGTGTCAGCGTCTCCATTTGGTGGTCTATAGACCCCTACAACACATATGTTGAGACCAATTATTTTAATGCAACAGAATTCAAAGACGCCTTCACAGGGAGTAGTTTCGGTATTTAGCACTTTTATTGCAAAATTACAGGAATCGTTTTTATTATTAATTAATTAATTATATTAATTAATTTTATATTTATTAATTAATATTATTAATATTATTGCACAATTTCACATATATAATTGTTAGATGGCTTTCCTCCATCTTCTTCGCGTGTTAATCCAAAAATGGAATTAGGGGAAGTAATTATAAAGGCGTTTTTTCATCTTTACGTCAATACTATGTAATAACTTTCTCTATCTAAGAATTAAGTATTGATTATCCCTGAAATACCAACGAGGATCCATCTGGGACTATTTTCGACCAATATAATCGATGGGTTAAACTCATTGTTGGGTTTCCAATGTGGTTTACATTATAATAGGTCTCTTATCCTTGGGAAATTGCTTAATTTCACTTATATAAATATTAGATGGCTTTCCTCCAACTTCTTCGCGTGTTAATCCAAAAATCGCATTAGTAGAAGTTCTAAAGCCGTTTTTTCAGCTTTACGTGAATAATATGTAATAACTTTACCTATCTAAGAATTAAGTATTGATTATCCCTGAAATACCAACGAGGATCCATCTGGGACTATTTTCGACCAGGATAATCGATGGGTTAAGCTCATTGTTGGGTTTCCAATGTGGTTTACATTATAATAGGTCTCTTATCCTTGGGAAATTGCTTAATTTCACTTATATAAATATTAGATGGCTTTCCTCCATCCTCTTCGCGTGTTAATCCAAAAATCGAATTAGGGGAAGTTATTATAAAGGCGTTTTTTCAGCTTTACGTCAATACTATGTAATAACTTTCTCTATCTAAGTATTAAGTATTGATTATCAAAGAAATACCAACGAGGATCCATCTGGGACTATTTTCGACCAGGATAATCAATGGGTTAAACTCATTGTTGGGTTTCCAGTGTGATTTACATTATAATAGGTCTCTTATCCTTGGGAAATTGCTTAATTTCACTTATATAAATATTAGATGGCTTTCCTCCATCCTCTTCGCGTGTTAATCCAAAAATCGAATTAGGGGAAGTTATTATAAAGGCGTTTTTTTCAGCTTTACGTCAATACTATGTAATAACTTAGGTCTATCTAAGTATTAAGTATTGGTTATCCCAGCAATACCAACGAGGATCCATCTGGGACTATTATCGACCAGGATAGTCGATTGGTTAAACTCATTGTTGGGTTTCCAATGTGATTTACTTTATAATAGGTCTCTTATCCTTGGGAAATCGCACAATTTCACATATATAATTGTTAGATGGCTTTCCTGCATCCTCTTCTCGTGTTAATGCACCAGTCGAATTGGGGATGTTATAAAACCCGTTTTTTCAGCTTTACGTCAATACTATGTAATAACTTTCTGTATCTAAGTATTAAGTAATGATTATCCCTGAAATACCAACGAGGATCCATCTGGGACTATTTTTGACCAGGATAGTCGATTGGTTAAACTCATTGTTGGGTTTCCAATGTGATTTACATTATAATAGGTCTCTTATCCTTGGGAAATTGCTTAATTTCACTTATATAAATATTAGATGGCTTTCCTCCATCTTCTTCGCGTGTTAATCCAAAAATGGAATTAGGGGAAGTTATTATAAAGGCGTTTTTTTCAGCTTTACGTCAATACTATGTAATAACTTTCTCTAAGTATTAAGTATTGATTATCCCTGAAATACCAACGAGGATCAATCTGGGACTATTTTCGACCAATATAATCGATCGGTTAACCTCATTGTTGGGTTTCCAATGTGATTTACATTATAATAGGTCTCTTATCCTTGGGAAATTGCTTAATTTCACTTATATAAATATTAAATGGCTTTCCTCCATCTTCTTCGCGTGTTAATGCAAAAATCGCATTAGTAGAAGTTCTAAAGGCGTTTTTTCAGCTTTACGTGAATACTATGTAATAACTTTCTCTATCTAAGTATTAAGTCTTGATTATCCCTGAAATACCAACCAGGATCCATCTGGGTTTATTGTCGACCAGGATAATCGATGGGTTAAACTCATTGTTGGGTTTCCAGTGTGATTTACATTATAATATGTCTCTTATCCTTGGGAAATTGCATAATTTCACTTATATAAATGTTAGATGGCTTTCCTCCATCTTCTTCGCGTGTGAATGCAAAAATCGAATTAGGGGAAGTTATTATAAAGGCGTTTTTTCAGCTTTACGTCAATACTATGTAATAACTTTCTCTATCTAAGTATTAAGTATTGATTATCCCTGAAATACCAACGAGGATCAATCTGGGACTATTTTCGACCAATATAATCGATCGCTAACCTCATTGTTGGGTTTCCATTGTGATTTACATTATAATAGGTGTCTTATCCTTGGGAAATTGCTTAATTTCACTTACATAAATATTAATATGGCTTTCCTCCATCTTCTTCGCGTGTTAATCCAAAAATGGAATTAGGGGAAGTTATTATAAAGGCGTTTTTTCAGCTTTACGTCAATACTATGTAATAACTTTCTCTATCTAAGTATTAAGTATTGATTATCCCTGAAATACCAACGAGGATCAATCTGGGACTATTTTCGACCAATATAATCGAACGCTTAACCTCATTGTTGGGTTTCCAATGTGATTTACATTATAATAGGTCTCTTATCCTTGGGAAATTGCTTAATTTCACTTATATAAATATTAAATGGCTTTCCTCCATCTTCTTCGCGTGTTAATGCAAAAATCGAATTAGGGGAAGTGTTTATAAAGGCCTTTTTCAGCTTTACGTGAATACTATGTAATAACTTTACCTATCTAAGTATTAAGTATTGATTATCCCTGAAATACCAACTAGGATCCATCTGGGACTATTTTCGACCAGGATAGTCGATTGGTTAACCTCATTGTTGGGTTTCCAATGTGATTTACATTATAATAGGTCTCTTATCCTTGGGAAATTGCTTAATTTCACTTATATAAATATTAAATGGCTTTCCTCCATCTTCTTCGCGTGTTAATGCAAAAATCGCATTAGTAGAAGTTCTAAAGGCGTTTTTTCAGCTTTACGTCAATACTATGTAATAACTTTCTCTATCTAAGTATTAAGTCTTGATTATCCCTGAAATACCAACCAGGATCCATCTGGGTCTATTGTCGACCAGGATAATCGATGGGTTAAACTCATTGTTGGGTTTCCAATGTGATTTACATTATAATAGGTCTCTTATCCTTGGGAAATTGCATAATTTCACTTAAATAAATGTTAGATGGCTTTCCTCCATCTTCTTCGCGTGTTAATGCAAAAATCGAATTAGGGGAAGTTTTTATTAAGGCGTTTTTTCAGCTTTACGTGAATACTATGTAATAACTTTACCTATGTAAGTATCCCGAAAGAACTGAAGACTTCAACGGTTCACCCTGTCCATAAGAAAGGCAGCACTCAAGACTGGGAAAATTATAGACCAATCTCTGTCAGCTCGGCTCTCTCCAAAATTTTTGAATACGCCATGCTGGAAAGACTAAACAGTCATCTCCTCAAGCATGACATCATAAGCAACAAACAACATGGCTTTCGTAAGAACAAATCAACGTTGACTGCAATAAATTCCTTTGTTAACGACATCATTTCATTACTCGATAAAAGCAAAGCGTCCTTGCAATTTTTGTGATCTCAGCAGAGCTTTTGATACTATCGATCACTCTCTACTATTATATAAACTGAATATTTACGGCATAAGGGGTGTTGTTGCCAACTGGTTCTCCTCCTACCTGTCTGATAGGTGTCAGCAGGTGGAGATTAAATTTAAAAATGGCAATACCTTTTCCAAAGTTTTGTCCTTGCCATTGCCTGTAAATGTTGGAGTTCCTCAAGGATCCGTTCTGGGCCCTATCCTTTTTATATTGTTCATTAATGATATTGTCACGCTCCTAAACTCCTTAACTCTATATGCCGATGACACCACAACGTTAATCTCAGGAAAAAGTAAGAACGATGTTCAAAACAAGGCTTGTGAGATGCTAAATAAACTTACAAATTGGTTCAATCTTAACCGATTGTTCCTAAATCACGACAAAACCTCAATTGTTCAATTTTCATGTCTCAACCTCAAGATCGAACCAACTAATCCTACTGAAGTTAACGCAAAATTTTTGGGAATCTATATAGACCAAAATTTAAATTGGAAATGCCATTGTGAGCACCTGGTAAAGAAACTAAATACCTACTGTTATCAAATACGCAATATTAAAGAACTGATAGGAATAAAGCACACTACAACATATTATTTTGCTCAAATACATTCGAGGCTCTCGTACGGTATTATCGTCTGGGGATCCTCTATCTCTGCGAAAAGAGTATTCATTACTCAAAAAAGGATAGTTCGGTGTATTGCGGGTAGTGGCAAATACGAGTCGTGCAAAGGCATCTTCAAAAAGTTACGCATATTAACCCTTACATCGATATACATCTTAGAAGTGTTATCATTCATTTTTAATAATCGACATCATCTATTACGGAATAGCAATATACATTCATATAACACGCGAAGGAGAGACCAATTCGTAACCCCTACAACACGGCTTAACTAGCCCAGCAATCCCCCACTTCAATGGGCATTAAAATATTTAACCTCCTCCCCAACACCATAAACAGCAGAAGACACTAAAAGGATTTAGATTATCAATTAAAAAAATCCTCCTGGATCGTGCCCCATATACATTAGATGAATTTTTCAATTCATGTTGTTAAAAATGGCGTCCACTGTATAATTTTAAACACTACCTTTAATACTAGAGAACCCTAATTGAAATATTATATTATATTATTGTAGACATTGATTAATATGTATGTATCTTTTTTTGACGTATCCCACGCAATGGTTACAAATTGTCAGGGATAATGAAATATATTATTATTATTATTATTATTATTATTATTATTATTATTATTATTATTATGTATTATTATCCCTGAAATACCAACGAGGATCAATCTGGGACTATTTTCGACCAATATAATCGATGGGTTAACCTCATTGTTGGGTTTCCAATGTGATTTACATTATAATAGGTCTCTTATCCTTCGGAAATTGCATAATTTCACATATATAATTGTTAGATGGCTTTCCTGCGTCCTCTTCTCGTGTTAATGCACCAGTCGAATTGGGGATGTTATAAAACCCGTCTTTTCAGCTTTACGTCAATACTATGTAATAACTTTCTCTATCTAAGTATTAAGTATTGATTATCCCTGAAATACCAACGAGGATCCATCTGGGACTATTTTCGAACAGGATAATCGATGGGTTAAACTCATTGTTGGGTTTCCAGTGTGATTTACATTATAATATGTCTCTTATCCTTGGGAAATTGCATAATTTCACTTAAATAAATGTTAGATGGCTTTCCTCCATCTTCTTCGCGTGTGAATGCGAAAATCGAATTAGGGGAAGTTATTATAAAGGCGTTTTTTTCAGCTTTACGTCAATACTATGTAATAACTTTCTCTATCTAAGTATTAAGTATTGATTATCCCTGAAATACCAACCAGGATCCATCTGGGTCTATTGTCGACCAATATAATCGATCGCTTAACCTCATTGTTGGGTTTCCAATGTGATTTACATTATAATAGGTCTCTTATCCTTGGAAAATTGCTTAATTTCACTTATATAAATATTAAATGGCTTTCCTCCATCTTCTTCGCGTGTTAATGCAAAAATCGCATTAGTAGAAGTTCTAAAGGCGTTTTTTCAGCATTACGTGAATACTATGTAATAACTTTCTCTATCTAAGTATTAAGTCTTGATTATCCCTGAAATACCAACCAGGATCCATCTGGGTCTATTGTCGACCAGGATAATCGATGGGTTAAACTCATTGTTGGGTTTCCAGTGTGATTTACATTATAATATGTCTCTTATCCTTGGGAAATTGCATAATTTCGCATATATAATTGTTAGATGTGTTTCCTGCATCCTCTTCTGGTGTTAATGCACCAGTCGAATTGGCGATGTTATAAAACCCGTCTTTTCAGCTTTACGTCAATACTATGTAATAACTTTCTCTATCTAAGTATTAAGTATTGATTATCCCTGAAATACCAACGAGGATCAATCTGGGACTATTTTCGACCAATATAATCGATCGGTTAACCTCATTGTTGGGTTTCCAATGTGATTTACATTATAATAGGTCTGTTATCCTTGGGAAATTGCTTAATTTCACTTATATAAATATTAAATGGCTTTCCTCCATCTTCTTCGCGTGTTAATGCAAAAATCGCATTAGTAGAAGTTCTAAAGGCGTTTTTTCAGCATTACGTGAATACTATGTAATAACTTTCTCTATCTAAGTATTAAGTCTTGATTATCCCTGAAATACCAACCAGGATCCATCTGGGTCTATTGTCGACCAGGATAATCGATGGGTTAAACTCATTGTTGGATTTCCAGTGTGATTTACATTATAATATGTCTCTTATCCTTGGGAAATTGCATAATTTCACTTAGGTATATAAATGTTAGATGGCTTTCCTCCATCTTCTTCGCGTGTTAATCCAAAAATGGAATTAGGGGAAGTTATTATAAAGGCGTTTTTTCAGCTTTACGTCAATACTATGTAATAACTTTCTCTATCTAAGTATTAAGTATTGATTATTCCTGAAATACCAACCAGGATCCATCTGGGTCTATTGTCGACCAGGATAATCGATGGGTTAAACTCATTGTTGGGTTTCCAGTGTGATTTATATTATAATATGTCTCTTATCCTTGGGAAATTGCATAATTTCGCATATATAATTGTTAGATGTGTTTCCTGCATCCTCTTCTGGTGTTAATGCACCAGTCGAATTGGCGATGTTATAAAACCCGTCTTTTCAGCTTTACGTCAATACTATGTAATAACTTTCTCTATCTAAGTATTAAGTATTGATTATCCCTGAAATACCAACGAGGATCAATCTGGGACTATTTTCGACCAATATAATCGATCGCTTAACCTCATTGTTGGGTTTCCAGTGTGATTTACATTATAATATGTCTCTTATCCTTGGGAAATTGCATAATTTCACTTATATAAATATTAAATGGCTTTCCTCCATCTTCTTCGCGTGTTAATGCAAAAATCGTATTAGTAGAAGTTCTAAAGGCGTTTTTTCAGCTTTACGTGAATACTGTGTAATAACTTTCTCTATCTAAGTATTAAGTCTTGATTATCCCTGAAATACCAACCAGGATCCATCTGGGTCTATTGTCGACCAGGATAATCGATGGTTAACTCATTGTTGGGTTTCCAGTGTGATTTACATTATAATATGTCTCTTATCCTTGGGAAATTGCATAATTTCACTTATATAAATGTTAGATGGCTTTCCTCCATCTTCTTCGCGTGTTAATCCAAAAATGGAATTAGGGGAAGTTATTATAAAGGCGTTTTTTCAGCTTTACGTCAATACTATGTAATAACTTTCTCTATCTAAGTATTAAGTATTGATTATCCCTGAAATACCAACGAGGTTCAATCTGGGACTATTTTCGACCAATATAATCGATGGGTTAAGCTCATTGTTGGGTTTCCAATGTGGTTTACATTATAATAGGTCTCTTATCCTTGGGAAATTGCACAATTTCACATATATAATTGTTAGATGGCTTTCCTGCATCCTCTTCTCGTGTTAAAGCACCAGTCGAATTGGGGATGTTATAAAACCCGTTTTTCAGCTTTACGTCAATACAATGTAATAACTTTCTCTATCTAAGTATTAAGTATTGATTATCCCTGAAATACCAACGAGGATCCATCTGGGAATTTTTCGACCAGGATATCGATGGGTTAAACTCATTGTTGGGTTTTCCAGTGTGATTTAACATTATAATAGGTCTCTTATCCTTGGGAAATTGCATAATTTCACTTATATAAATGTTAGATGGCTTTCCTCCATCTTCTTCGCGTGTTAATGCAAAAATCGCATTAGTAGAAGTTCTAAAGGCGTTTTTTCAGCTTTACGTGAATACTGTGTAATAACTTTCTCTATCTAAGTATTAAGTATTGATTATCCCTGAAATACCAACGAGGATCCATCTGGGACTATTTTCGACCAGGATAATCGATGGGTTAAACTCATTGTTGGGTTTCCAGTGTGATTTACATTATAATAGGTCTCTTATCCTTGGGAAATTGCACAATTTCACATATATAATTGTTAGATGGCTTTCCTGCATCCTCTTCTCGTGTTAATGCACCAGTCGAATTGGGGATGTTATAAAACCCGTTTTTCAGCTTTACGTCAATACAATGTAATAACTTTCTCTATCTAAGTATTAAGTATTGATTATCCCTGAAATACCAACGAGGATCCATCTGGGAATTTTTTCGACCAGGATATCGATGGGTTAAACTCATTGTTGGGTTTCCAGTGTGATTTACATTATAATAGGTCTCTTATCCTTGGGAAATTGCATAATTTCACTTATATAAATTAGATGGCTTTCCTCCATCTTCTTCGCGTGTAATGCAAAATCGAATTAGGAAGTTTATAAAGGCCTTTTTCAGCTTTACGTAATACTATGTA